>JAYXIM010016828.1:0-28075 GCA_037575425.1 Anastrepha fraterculus
CTATGCCCGTAATCTCAAAAAATCTGCGTCTTCATCTACACCGTCAATCCATCTGAGTGGAGGGCAACCCCATCTTTTATTTTTCTTATAATGCGCCATCGCACTGAACCCAAATTGTGCTGGATTATTTGACCAAACACCAAGTAAATACCATCGTGCAAGCACCGTGTTCACCTGATATGGCTCCGTGGGACTTCTTTTGTTTCCCAAGTTGAAGTTATGCCACTTCGTAGACAGGAGATATTCAGTCAATAGAGAAGAGCAAAGAGAATACGACGAAGGAGCTGAAGGAGCTGAAGGCCATCCCTTCGTCGGCCTGCCAGGGGTGCATGGAGGACTGGTTTAAAAATTGTAACACGTCTGTTGCTTGAGACGGGTCATATTTTGAAGGAGATACAATAAATTTGCCTGAAATTTAACTTTGTTTTGTTTTATTTAAACATTCCCGATAATTTCTGATCATTGGGTATGTGACCTGCCCATCTCAGTGTGTTAATCATTGTTGTGGTTATTACAAACAGTTTTTCGAATTAATTATTGTTTCGCATTCACCATTCCTCTTTATTGCATATTACGCCAAAGATTTTTTGCAGAATTCTTCTCTCAAAGATAGCCACAGAGAAAAAAGTCCGGCGTTGCCAAATTCAGTAAGCGAGAAGGCTAATCGAAGTTGCCGTTTATAGAATGAACCGCCAAGGGAAGATGTCTTGTCATATGAATGCATCGCCTTCAACGCCATGTAATAAAATGTGCCAGCCTGCTGGAACTAATAATCATCCAACTGATTTTTCTCGACGAATGACGCTGATGTATCGATATCGGCTACCATTCACAGTTAAGGCACAGCCTTCGTCAGCTTCGTGGCACACGCACCACACCAAACAGTGACTTTAATATAGCGCTGAGACTATTCATGCACGAGTCGAGGATTTTCAGTGCCTCAAACCCAACAGTTTTCGTTGCTTACCCCTCCGCTGAGAATTAAATGTGATTCATTGCTGACGATGAGTCAATGAGCTGAGTTAAGATATTCGAATAGTTAATTCCTAGCGATTATTTAACGATTTATGCGCGTTCTGCGACTGTGTATCGCTTCATGGTTAAAACTCTACTGCGAAGACATTTCTAAATGGTTATAGAAGAAGAAAGTCGAACAACAACTGCGAATTTTTTCAAAGATTTTATGTAACAAGTACAGATGAAACACCCTGTACGCACAATTTAGCACCATGTAGAGGCAAAAAATACTTTTATATAGTATATACATTTACTAATTGAAAAACTAAACTTACCTTCAACCAGCATCCAGAAGAAATTAGTTAGAGTGAAGAAATGGAAAAGCGTTACCAGGACCACGCATCCCCCTAAACCTGTGCGTATAGAAATCTGCATTGAATAAAAATAAAACTTATTAAAAGAATTTACTACTCGTTACTTTCTTTGTAAATATTATTTTAACAATAGATTTTAATAGTGGATCGGATACTTATAATATAAATAGGGATGGCACATACTTTTCCAGATTTTTAACTTCGGTCGCTCACATGCGAAAATTTTACCAATTGAGAGTAAAAACGGATTTCGGGACAAAGTAACCATTCTAACTGAAGCTTTTAATTCTTGAGTTAATTTGATTTTGTAGGTTTTTGAATTTGATTTTGTAGGTCACAAACTTAAGCTCACAACTTTCTACAATTTGGACTGAGAGAGAGGCAATTCTACTTCACTTTTATTAAGCCCCGCTTCATTTGTAATTTTTTTCACACATCTTTGTACTATTATTTCCGACTTAAATACGTCTAAAGACGCAATATTATTATTTTATATATATTTTGGTGAACAATTTTCAAAACCGAAATAAAGTAGTGATTAATACAGGATGCGCCATATTTTATGTCGGTATGAAAGCATTGAATAATTTTGAAAAAAAAAACAGATTTGTATAAGAGAGTTATTTTTATTTGGTTTAGTTATTTACAATTTATTAAAACTATTTTTTGAATACACTATCAATCAAGTGACCACCTTTATTAGCAATCACAAACGCGATGTTTTTTCTGCGGCCCGAAGGTAAACGCCTTAAGCTGGTCAATAGTCTGCGGCTTGTTGGCGAAAACTTTACTTTTCAGATAAAAAAAAAATAAATAATTGGCACGTACACTTCTGTTAGGTGCTTCGCCGAGCTCCTCCTCCTATTTGTGGTGTGCGTCTTGATGTTGTTCCACAAATGGAGGGACCTACAGTTTCAAGCCGACTCCGAACGGCATATTTTTTATGAGGAGCTTTTTCATGGCAGAAACACACTCGGAGGTTTGCCATTGCCTACCGAGGGGCGACCGCTATTAGAAAAATGTTTTCCTTAATTTTGGTGTTTCACCGAGATTCGAACCAACGACCTCTCTGTGAATTCCGAATGGCAATCACGCACCTACCCATTCGGCTACGGCGGCCGCCTTTTCAGATAACCCCACAAAAAGAACCCCGGACCTCTTTTGATGTGGGTTATCTGGTGATCTGAGGGGGCCAGTCGATGTCGCCTCTTTTTGACACTAGACGTCCCGGGAATTTTCTTTACAGAAATTCAATTGTTGCATTGGCAGTCTGGCATGGCGCACCGTCTTCTTGAAACCAGTAACCGTCTAAACCTCTCTCACGCATTTGCGGGCAGACATAATGAGCCAACATCCATCGATATCGGTTTCCATTGACCGTTTCGTTTCTCGGTAAAAATATTGCCCAACGGTGGTTTTGGCGCAAATTCTGGCCCAAACAGTTACTTTCCGATCATGCAATGGCGTTTCATGGATCTCGTGTGGATTCTCAGTTCCCCAAATGCGGCTATTTTGTTTATTCACGCAGCCAGAGAAGTTAAAATGTGCCTCGTAAGTCATTAAAATGTGCTTCCAAAAATTGGGTTCAGTGTCAACCATTCGAGCGACTGTTTGGCCGTATTCCAAGCGACGTGAATGGTCTGTCGGCAATAGACTTTGTGTCAATTGCACTTTATACGGAAACTAATTTAAATCATTCTTTAAAATGAGCCGCATTGTGGTTGCACTGGCGCCAAAATGCTGAGCGCGACGACGATGCGACACTGCTGGCTCCTGGGCAACGCTCTCCCTCACTGCTTCAACAAGTATATTGGAACGTCTTGGTCGTTGATGAACGGCATGTTGACAACCTCCTACTGTCTCGTGCTCAAAAAAATTCGACACCAAACGGCGAATAGTATTGTCAGACAGCGCCTGTTTGCCGCGATACTTTTTGCGATATGGGCTTTGAGTTAGAACAATAGAATGACTATTTTCGATGTATAGCGTCACTATGTCAGCGCGTTGTTTCGGTGTAAAGCGATCCATGATTGAAATTGTACTGAACTGACGTATCGAAAGCATGTATGTTGAAGTCGATCGGTTCGTAAATAGCAAAGTTATTCAGCGTTTACATACCGACGAATTGTCTAATGACCCGAGCCCGAGGACGTCCAAGGTTAACCTGGCTTGACCAAGCCATAGCCGACCTAAAAAAGCTACGAGTTAGGAGCTGGAGATCTGTTGCTATGAACTGTGCAGATTAGAAGAGGATTGTGGATTAAGCTAAAGCTCACCCTGTAATCGCTACTTGATGATGATGATGGCATACCGACATAAAAGATGTCGCACCCTGTATTAATTGAAAAAATGTTTAAAGCCGCTAAGTGCTTAATTGCTTTTAAATTAGATTAGTTTTATTTATATAAAATTAAAATTTAGCGCACAAATATCTGACAATTAGATGCTCGTCAAATGTTCACGAATCCATTGATTCAATTCAGGATGATTGGGCGTATCTACTTTCCATTAATACGCCGTGCCACAAAGATTAACTAATTGTGTACATGAAACCATAGATTTAAATAATTCTGCATATTCAGACTCGCATTTTTACATCCATTTAACTTTTTAAGTAAAGTCATTTATACTTAACTCAAAGGGGAAATATAAAAGAGGTATCCACTGCGTATACTTTACTTCATATTCAACTATTTGTTTGCGTTTTAATAAAATAGCAACAAGAAGAGAAGTTGAGGTATTGTACTATTGCATTTATATATATAGTAAGTATACACCTTCAACATTGTATATATTTGTTTCCAAATTATTCGTTGCAAAGTTTCAAGGCTAATTAAGGCTACATTTTTTAAAGGACTTGTTGTTCTATAGGTTTTTAACCTAAAATTAAAGTTTTTTAATTTCAAATTAAATTTTTTAAAGCAAATTAAAGTTTTTTTATTTCAAATTAAATTTTTTTTAATTCAAATTACAGTTTATTAATGTAATATTAAATATTTACAATAAAAAATGAATACTAACAAGAATAAGAATCAGAAAAAGTTAAATAAAGCAATTTGGACAAAGCGTTTAATGCGACGGTTGTTCTGCTACAGCCAGCGGTAGATTCCTAGACATATCAACGTAATAATTGTTGCAATCGTTAGAAGTAACAGTGGTCATTGATTCTTTAATAATCTGTACAATCTGTACCAAATTTTGATTATTTTGTGGATCGGCCAGCAAATTTCGTGCAGACAATTTTATTTTTGAAAATACCTTTTCTATAGGATTTAAAATGGGGGCTAAAGAAAATTAACGTATGATTAGTCTCACTAATCTTTTCGTGTACCTCCCAAGTATTATGGATTCTGGCATTCTCCAGAACCAACCATGCTTCTACGTTGTTACTTTCAGCAAGTTTATTAAATAATCCATCAAGAAATATAATAAAAACATTTGACTTTACTGTTGAGTTAGAAATTACTTGAGAATGTATAATACCATTTAAATTCATGGCTAAAATTAATGAAACATTTGTTCCTCTTGTTGTTGGAACTATGTATTACACGGGCTGAAGTATTTATCCTCGGTCGAGCTTTATTTCTGCGAAAATGATAGTTGAAACCGGATTTATCAATAAAAATTATTCTCTCAAGTGCTTGTGGAGAACTTTGTAAAAAATTGAGTGCATAATTTTTGCGTTGTTCGATTGTTGATTTGGAGTTTAAACGGTCCAGGTTATTTTTAAAGCTTTTAATGGATTATGTGATGCTGACGTTTTTATTTTCAAAAAATTGTTGTTTCATATTTTTTAAAGTAATATAATATATATATATATAATTGGCGCGTACACCCTTTTTGGGTGTTTGGCCGAGCTCGTCCTCCTATTTGTGGTGTGCGTCTTGATGTTGTTCCACAAATGGAGGGACCTACAGTATCAAGCCGACTCCGAACGGCAGATATTTTTTATGAGGAGCTTTTTCATGGCAGAAATACACTCGGAAGTTTGTCATTGCCTGCCGAGGGGCGACCGCTATTAGAAAAACTTTTTTTTTTTTTTGATCTTTCACCGAGATTCGAACCGACGTTATCTCTCTGAATTCCGAATGGTAGTCACGCACCAACCCATTCGGCCACGGCGGCCGCCTTTAATTTTAAAGTAATAGTTTAGTTTAAAATCTCATCATTTGAACATTTCTTTCTCCACCACGATTTCGTCTAATAATCTCATATCCATCCTTCTAATTATAGAAGTGGCTGTGTTTTTATTAATTCCAGCTAATTCTTCTGACTCCGCAATAGCTTTACCATCTTCATAGCATTTTATCAAAATCTCCTTATTATCAATACTCGTTTTAACATAATTTCCTCTGCGGTTTCTGCAACGCGGAATAGGTAAGTTCTCCTCATTTTCTAAATTGCTATCATCAGAATCTTCTGTGACCTGCATTATTCGCCGATAATGACGTTTTTTTACCGGACTTCCTGTATTATCTTCAACAGTTACTTCTTCAGGTGATGTATTGGTGTTCATTATCATAAACTTATTTAAGGGTTTTAAGGATTTTGAATTTCAAATATGTATTTATTTTAAAATAAATAATAATTACAAAACAAGAAAAGAAAAGTTTTATTTTGTGACTACTGCAATTGCTAAACTCTAGACAAGTGTTTAACCTTATAATCAGCAAAATAAACATATTTGGAAAATAATAATTTATTATTATGTCATATTTCATAAACTTTAATTTGAAATTAAAAATCTTTAATTTGAATTTAAAAAAATTTAATTTGAAATAAAATAACTTTAATTTGAAATTAAAAACCTATATATTTGTTCTGGCGAAAAGTAAACAAAATATTTGTTTAAGGGCAGGATAAATCCTCCCCTTCGTTTGATATCCATAGTAATACTAGATTTCCGGCACCCGTCAATTTGACGGAATTCAAACTTTGCAATGAGGTTCTTCGAAAACCTAATTACTATATTTCTTCCAAGGAATTTATACGAATTTTGCGATATGTTGTTCTTAAAGATTCTTAAAGATCGAATATTTTCAAAATAAGTTTCAATAACTGTAATGCGTTGTTCTTTCATGTAAAATTGTGCATCTGTCTACTTGACAAAATGGCAAAGATGACATAGAAAAAGGTACCGTCTAGGAATTATTCACTACCGACATCTAAGCGTCACTTTTGAAATACCCTTTATTATGCTTTTTTCTTAGTGATATTTCTACTAAAAGATAGTCTGAAAAACATTTTTTTCTAAGAGTATAAATGTTTTAGTATAAATGCAAAATACACCCAAATATTTTGTGCTTGCAGAGTTTTTTAAATTTAGAAAAAAATTCGTACTTACATGCACGGATAAAGTGAGTATCCACAGCAACGCCGACATGATATATGTAAAAAATAAATTGGCGTGAATTGAATTGCGCAAACAGCGTAATTCCCTGCATCCGTTTTCCATTTCGTTTGAGTTGGTTTTCAGTTGCACGCGGAGCGAATTTGGAGTGTGGCAAGGAAACCAAAGGCATCAATAGCAGCAGCACAAACCGAGGCGTTGAGATGGTGCGTAGAGAAATGCAAAAAGAGTATAATATTACATAAGGAAAATGTAATGAGTATTTGTGTAAATGTATGTATATGTGGGTATAAAATCTTGTAAAAGAGCAGCGCAAAGTGTCTTGAAAATCTGATAGCCACACAGAAAAATCTAAGTGTGCGGCAATGCTACAAAGGTTGCCATGGCAAATAGTGTCAAAACGAGGGATGTTGCGCCTTTGTAGATTTGCTATTCAAAGCGTCAATATACAGATAAGTGTATGTATGTGTGTGTGTGTATGTATTTCACATATATTTTCTCTGTGGTTAGTTTTAGGACAGCATCGT
Organism: Anastrepha fraterculus; assembly: GCA_037575425.1. Lineage (NCBI taxonomy): Eukaryota > Metazoa > Arthropoda > Insecta > Diptera > Tephritidae > Anastrepha > Anastrepha fraterculus. Next base: position 7,209 of record JAYXIM010016828.1, read on the forward strand.
AATGAGCTTTATTTGCCATTTATTTTATGTCTGTCTCTAAAGCAGTACAAAAGGAATTTAAGCTGGGGCATTTGTGATAGCAGCGAGCTTTTTATTTGCATCGAAGTTTTGTCTTTAATTAGTGCAAAATGCTGGTCAGAGCCTGTAACTACTGTAACCACTTAAAAATAATGCGTAATGTCAAAGCTTAAGCACCAAGTAGTCAAATACTACATTAAGCGAAATATCTAAATGGGACAAACCAATTTCGTAATTTTTCTTCTGAAATAGCCGCATAAAGTTTTCTTGAATTACCTTATAATATATTTCAATGTGTGCACGTAACCAGCGGTAGTTTTGAATTATTTTGGTTTTTGTTTCGAGTCTCGTTGCGTTTGCGCGTTGCTTGAAACTTAAAGGTCAAGTTATAAGGGACAAGAGCTTTTGTTAAGTCTTCAGGAACTTCCAAGTCCTCCTTAAGGAACGGGCGTCCTGGACAAATAATTCTATCACCTTCAAACCGAGATCACCGATATGGTACACTGATGGATCGAAATTAGAAGATGGTAGAACAAGCGCGGGAATCAATGGCCCCAAATTTAAAACATCGATTCCAATGGGTCTCTATCCAACTACCTTCCAGGTAGAAATACCGGCCATTGGGATATGTGTGAAGGAATATTTCCGTCGAAAATTGAGAAGAAATCACATCTACATACTTTCAGATAGTCAGGCGGCTTTGAAAGTCCTTCTATCAACTACAATCATCACATATAGAGAGGAGCTGAAAATGCTTAGTCATTGGCTTGAAACAACTCTGATATGGGTTCCCGGTCACAGGAACATACGGAGTAATGAGATAGCGGATGAGCTAGCAAGAAAAGGTTCGACACTAGAAATAGCAGAGGCGGTGGCAGTCTCCACCCCACTCAACACAATAAAAGCATCCATTGCTTCACACTATCATGCTTTAGCCAAAAGAAGATGGAAGCAACTAACTACATGTATTACAACAAAAAACACATGGCCGTCATACAAAATCCAAAGGACGAATTATCTGTTAGGATGTTCTCGGCCAAACATCTCACACATCACTGCAACCCTTACAACCCATTGGAAAGTAGGGGATCATGCAGCTAGACTCAACCTACCCTTCAATCCTGTCTGCAGAAGCTGTCGAGCGAAAGGAGCGAAGGAAAGTTGTTGTTGTTGTAGCAGCATAAACATTCCCCATACTTACATACGGGGAATGCTGCTGGAGTGACAGTCCTTGGCCGGTTATAAATCCGGGTCGATTCGGTAACGTAGAACCGAATGCCGTGGAAACGAGCGAAGGAAAGTCTTTTCCACTTCTTATGTGAATGTCCAGGGCTAGCTAGGGCACGACTCCGCTCCTTTGGTAAGCCTTTCTGGCAGCAAATTAATGAGATCTCAGACATCGAGATAAAGAGTTTGCTGCTACACTTGGACCTCACTAAATGGATCTGACTTAGAACCAAAAAACAAAAAAAAAAACCGCATTAAACGAGGACGGTGGTAGTAAAACGGTGCTGGTCACTAATTAGGATTATTTCAAGTCACATCAAAAAAGGGACATGACCGCTAAACCTTCTTAATATGCTTAGGAACATCAACACCAACACGGACCAACTAGCAAAACAAGAGGCAAAGAGCAAGAGCCTCTAATTGGTCCTGAACTTTCTGTGGACTTACAAAGGCCAAATCAACGAAATCGTCTGGAGTTGGGAAGTGAAGAAGTTCGTTGAACACTCGCGAAAATCTATCGGTCAACAACAAGCGGAACAATTCCTAGCGCTGCAAGAAAGAATTTCCGAAAAGCTACTTTCGCTTGGCAGAGTGGACTTAAAACTTTTAACTGGTTACTGGTTACTGCTGTGACTCCATATAAAAAATGGAACAATAAACCCCAGAATGTGCTAAAATTTCTAAAAAGCCTCAAAATATAGGGTACCTCAGCAGGCTTTGCCCAATAGATCTACTTTGCGCAGTAGCCTAATAATAATTGTAATGATAATAATAATAAGGAAAGTTCATTTGAGTTGAAAAGCAGGTGAAGAGGCAGATCTGTACGTGCATGCAGCGACAACAAAGCTGCTCTCATGGCCTTAGACAGCCCTCCCACCATTTCAAGGGTAGTTGAGCCGTGTTAATCCAGGCTAAACTAAAAGTATGTCGCAGCAAAGTACTCAAATCGCTTGCCGGTAGCACTTGGGGGCAAAGACAGGGAAATGTTGCTATCGACATTTAAGGCAATAGGCCGGTCATTTCTAAACTATACTGCGCCTGTCTAGTCGCCTGAAACCAGTGATCCACAGTGGACAAAGCTACAGACTGGTTAAAACACTGTCATCAGGACTGTGACAGGATGTCTTCTGAAGTCCCCACTTCAACATCTACATGACTAGGCCCATATGCTCCCTGTAAAGGAGCATAATAAACTGCTCAGCAAGCAGTTCTTGTTAGGGTGTTACCACAAGTTCCACCCATACAGACACTTGCTTGAACCTGAGCCGCCTCCCAGGCATGCCAGGAGGCACCTCCTCAACTACGTGGACGAGATCCAGGACGAAACGGACCGACAATCACTGGATCGGACAGTGTACAGACAGACAATTAACGACATTCATCGGAAGACTCTTGCCACCTTCTTAAGCTCGCGACCCCCGAATCTCGTCATCGGAGTCCAACCATCACCCATTGCAGTCGAAGAGCTCCAACTTCCCCGAGAGTCTCGTGTAATCTTGGCACAACTACGTTCTGGATATTGTAGCAGGTGAAACGCCTACCTATCCTGAATCGATCCTGACATATTAAAGATATGTCCGGCATGTGAATGCACCCCGCACAACAATAACCCCATCCAACTCACTCATCTAACACCCCTCTCCATCTGGACCCAACCTGTCGAAACAGCAAGTTTCCTGGGTCTACCGTTGGATGAGCTAGATGAAGACGACTGGTGATTACACTACACTAATAGGTCAAAGTTACTACTAAAACAACAACATCAACATGCGACGTAAATCCTATTGAGATTCCATGACGTCCACTTATTATATGTTAAAGCTACATTTCCGTCCGTCCAAGTAATATTAGGGCAAATTTGATTATTACTATGATTTTATCCTGACGTAGCAGGAGTTATGAATCGGTTTGTTTGCGAAAAAACTAAGAACTTGTTAGTGATATATGAAAAAAATTACCACAGTATCACTTCGCTGCCGTTTGAACAACGACAGATTTGACTGTGTGAAATTATCACTGCAGATTTCGGCTGGCGAATTCTCCCGTGACGTGACAACCGAAGTTCCCCTCACAATTTTGTTTTTTACCATAGTTATAAGGCAAACCTAGTAATATATGAGTGGCTCAGTGCCATCCTTGCCTAAGCCTCAATTTAACCATTTCCTAATAATTAGTGACAAAGTTAATAGGTAATTAAAAATTAAACAGCCTTTTTAGGAAGATTTGAATCATTTAATTAGATGTCAGCCTTGTCTCGTTCAAAAATTAGGGATGTGTAACTTTAGCACGGAGTATTTCTAAGTAGTGTCGCATAATAACTCCATATATGAAATTTTGAGGGTTAGGCAAGGATGGCACTGAGCCACTCATATCATCCTTATATCGGCACCATAAACGCCATTCACAATTTCAGCGACCTGGCTTGCATTTTCGCTTTTATCAAAGAAAAAATGTAAAAGGTACCGAATTTTCTCTTTGTTGACTTCCATTGTTAACACCCTGTAACTCACAACTGAATGGAATAAACAAAAACCAGCAAACGATTTTTCTTAGTATGGAATGTCATCTTGACAACGAGCATAAACTTTAAAGTGTTTGATCGATCCTTTAAAAGGCATCGGTCACTAAAGCCATTTGCCGGGAAAATAATGGATTTCTTTTTGCCCAAACTAAAATTACAAGCCATAAATTTCATTGTGTATGAGTTTGTTTGATTTTGAAAACTAACAGCCAGTCACAGTTGAGTTTAACTACATAAAATGTCGGTTTGTAAAGTTCGACCCGCATCGAATTTGGCACTTCTTTATTTGTTCTCTTTTTTTGTTGCTTCTATTGAATTATCTCCCCAGCTGTTTTGTCAATTTTTCCATGGTGTATTTGTTTACGCATAAATACTCACTTAAAATACGCAAAGACAATAATGGCCAACGTCAATGAGACTAAGCTGATTGTGTAGCCGATGTAGTAAATTATCGTTGGCAACTCGATGATTGGCTCGAATTCAGGTACAGTTGAGGGCGCGGGCAGGTGCATACACAAATCATAATTTGTATACTTCTCCCACGTGCCATTCGCATGACAGTAGCGCGTCGCATTTTCTGCAAACAAAAAGAAGGAGATATGAAGCAAATTATTTATGTAAATGTTTGATTAAAAATTAATGTGAAATATTAATATTAATTATTGTGCCCCCGCAGACAAATGGGTTTGTGCGTCCGAGTTCGAAGCTCATTGTGGTTATGAAACACTAAATTATAGAAAAAGTTTTCTTTTAATGGGGAATGTCGCACAGCAGGCTCCGAGTTTATTTCTGTCATGAAGTTTGTTGGTAAAAGCCATCTGCGGTTCATAGTAGTCGGCATAAACAAGACGCACACCACGAATGAAGAAGAACGCGGCTAAACGTTCCATTTATATGTATATACATGCACATGCATTCAAAAAATTATATTGTGCTGGCGTATTATACTTATATATGTTCAGGAAGCAACTCGACATATAGCAAAGTTTTGAAAAATAAAAAACGTTAAATAAATAAAATTAATAAATACAAGTTGGCGCATCAATTAATCAATTTTGTATTTGAGTAGCTTTTTTATTAAATAACAAAAATGATTTCAAGTGGTCATCATCATCATCATTTGGCGCTACAGCTCTGTGTGAGCTTTGACCTGCTGCACAAAATGTCTCCCCGATCCTTAGTTGATTCCTTCCAGTTGTTGAGATTGAATTTCCCCATGTTCTCTCATAGTTCGTCAATTAATCTTGATCTTAGTTTGCCTCTTGCTTTCATTGCAAATGTTTAAGCGTCAATTATTTTTCGCTGAGCTCTCGTGGGTCCAGTCTCATGGTATGGCCTAGCCATCTTAGTCTTTGAGCTTTGATGGACCGCATAACATTTTCCCTTTTTATAAGTTGGTTCAGTTCATGGTTCCATTTTATATGCCACTCGCCGTTGCCTTTCACTGCACCGAGGATTAGCCTCAAATTTTTTTTCGAATACTTGGAGTTTGTTTTTGTCTTTTTTACTTATTATCCAAGACCCCGATCCGTAGCAAAGAACTGGTCGGCCTATAGATTTATAAAGCGAAATTTTGCAAGGTCTGTTCAGAAGCTTTGATTAAACATTTTTTTTAATATATTATATTTTATCCTGAAAAATCAAAAATTCCAAAAAAAATGTTAAGCAAAAAAATTTAATTTTTTCTAAAAACCATTTTATTAAAAATACTATTGTATTCTAAAAATCAAAAATAACAAAAAAAAAATTTTGAACAAGAAATTTTAAATATGTTTAATCCAAAAAAATCCAAAATGTCAAAAAATAATTTTCTCCAATATTTTCAACCCGACATTTAATTTTTTTTCGAAAAAAAATGTTTTTTTAAATGCTTTACCTAAAAAATAAAATATGACAAACATGTTGTTTAATATGTTTTATACTAAAAAATCAAAAATGATAAAAAAAAATTAATTAATATGTTTTTTTCTGAAAACTCAAAAATGCAAAAAAACAATTTCAAACAAAAAAATTTTGAATTTTTTCTAAAAAAAATTTTATTAAAGGGATTATTGTATTCCAAAAATCACAAATACCAAAAAAAAATTAAACAAATATATTTGACTTTATTTAAAAAAAAATGTTAAATATGATTTATCCTAAAAAAATAAGAATCGAAGTGTTGAAAAATAATTGAACAAAAAATTTGAAAAAATTTTTTTTTTCGACAAAAAAAATTTTTGTTAATATGTTTTATCCTAAAAAATCAAAAATAAAAAAAAAATTCTCAAAAATTTTTCATACAAAAATTTGATTTTTTTTTCGAACAAAAATTTTTTTCTTAAAATGCTTTACTCTAAAAAATCAAAAATGACAAAAAAAATTGTTTAATATGTTTTTTTCCTGAAAAATCAAAAAGTGAAAAAACATCAAACAAAAAAATTTGATTTTTTTCTAAAAAAACATTTTATTACAATAAAAAAATTATTGTATTCTAAAAATCAAAAATAACAAAACAAAATTTAATTCCAATTGATTTTTTTTCGAAAAAAAATGTTTAATATGTTTTATCCTAAAAAAATAAAAACATGAAAATTAAAAATTTTGAATAAAAAAATTTGATTTTTTTCGAAAAAAAAAATTTTCTTAAAATGCTTTATTCTAAAAAATCAAAAATGGCAAACAATTTTTATTTAATATCGAATGTTCTATTCCAAAAAAATTAAAAATTATAAAAAAAAAATTCTCAAAAACTTTGGCCAACAAAATATAGTTACCTAATACATTTTTTCCGGCAAATATCAAAAATACCGAAAAAATATTTTATTAAAAAATTAATTTATTGTAAAAATGAAAAATAACAAAAAAAAAACATTGAACAAAAAAAATTGTTTTTTTTTTCGAAAAACATTTTGAAATACAGTCGAACTTCGATAACTCGAACTATGACATGCCACAAAAAAAAATCGAGCTATCAAGATTTCGAGTTATCAAATATAATATATGTACATACATATGTACATACTACATACATAAAAATCCATAAACAAAATAAAACCTGATGGAAAAATAAAACAATCCATAAAACTCAAGGGTTAGCAAACAATTTTATTGATAAACAGTACATGCTTCAAATTATGTATAGTTGCTATAATATTGTATGTGTATATTTTAAAATTATATATACATAATTAAGAACATTGTATGAATAGATGTATAGCTTTCATTCGTTTAAAGTAAAAAAGTAAGTTATTTGGGATTGACGAGAGGATGTTTTATTATTGTATGATCTTCAAAAAAAGGTTCAATATTATTTAAACCATTGTACAGAGAATCGGTTGTATGTTCATTGGTTTTTAAATATGACCGCAAAATCTTGAACGAATTTGCAACTAGCTCGTTTGAAAATGGTTGCAGCATATCATCTTGCAAATCATCTTCTATATCACTTTCGTTATCATGCTCAAATTCGGATTTAGATCCCAATAGCTTCACAATATCTTCATCTGTGGGAAACTGTGAAGTAACAATATCGTCATCCACATGCATAAAATCATTAAAGGTGACACCTTCTGTACCTTTGATATTTTTCCAAGCTTCATAATCATTCTGCAGTTGAATTTCTTCCTTACGTTCGCTTATGAAAACCAAAGGAATGTCATCTTCTTCCTCCCATTCAGAATATTGACAGAAGCCGGCTTTTCTAAAACAATTAGAGATGGTTTCAGGCTTAACATCGATATTCCATGCATTAGTTCTTTCATCAACACAGTCCATTAATGTAATGTTAAGATTTTTGTTTACTTCAAAGCATTTTATAGTATTTTTTAAAATTCTGCGACGATAATGACATTTTAAATTTTGTATGACACCTTGATCGAGTGGTTGTAATTTTGATGTCATATTCGGGGGAAAAAATGCAAGTTTGATAAACTTTAATCTCTGTTGGATGTCTTTAGGATGGGCTGGGCAGTTGTCAATAAAAAGTAGAATATTTCTTCCGGCTTTTCCAAATTGTTTGTCTAAGTTAAGAAGCCATTCTTTAAAAAATGCTCCCGTCATCCACGCCTTTGAATTTGCTTTATAGTCGAGAGGTAACCATTTAACACCTCAAAAACAGCGGGGTTGATTACTTTTACCTATCAAGAGTAATTTAAATTTTTCTGATCCATCCATGTTTGCGGCAATCATCAACGTAACTCTCTGTTTACTGTGCTTTCCTCCATGGCATTTCTGGTTTTTAAAAGTTCAGGTGTTATCTGGAAGACATTTAAAGAATAAGCACGCCTCGTCTGCATTGAATACGTTCCGTGCTTGATAACCTTCTAATAAATGAGGTAAAACATCACGTTGCCATTTCATACAGTCTTCTTCGCTTACATCATTACTCTCACCACACGCCTTTTTATGACATATACCAGATCTTAGAAAAAAAAATAACTTTAGGTGTCAGCTTGCACATTTATTTTATGAATGTACATACCTTCGTTTCCAATTATCGAGCCAGCCAGTGCTCGCCTTGAAATTCGGTTGTTCTAATTTTTGACTAAATTCCAATACTTTTTCTTTAAGTAATCCTCCGGATTTAGGCAAATTCCGTGTTCTTGCCGATTTAAGCCATTCTAAAACTGCTTTGTCCACATTTACGTATGTTGGCTTTTTTAGTCTCTTTGAACTCCCACTTGCACCACCACTTACCGTTTGTTTTTTTTAAAATAGTTGACACTGTATTTGCCGGAATAGCATACTTTACAGCTACATCTTTTTTTCGCGCACCCATTTCTACTTCCTTTATTGGTTTAAATTTTTCATCAATAGATAAAGTTTTTAAACAACGTTTTGATGACATGTCAACAGAGTTTATTTTCGCGTAAGAACTACTAATAAAATACCTGTGGACAGTCAGCGACCCAACTGCTGACATCTGTTTGCTATAAAATAAGCAACACGTAATAAGGGGATTCCCCCGGAAATTCGACTTATCAAAGCTGGCGCCAAATATTCTGTTCGAGTTATCAAGATATTCGAGTAATAGAAGTTCGAGTTATCAAGTAAAAATTACACACAATTCTCACTCTAAACGCCATTGCCAAGCAATTTGATTCGAGATATCAAATATTCGAGATATCGAAGTTCGACTTATTGAGGTTCGACTGTATATTTTATCCTAAAATATCAAAAATGTCAAAAAATAATTTTCCGTAATTTTTTGAACAAAAAATTAAATTTTTTATCCTAAAAAACCAAAAAAAAAATCTCAAAAACTTTGAATAAAAAAATTTGATTTTTTCAAAAAAATTGTTCTTAAAATACTTTATTTCTAAAAAATCAAAAATGACAAAAAAAAATTGTTTAATATGTTTTATACTAAAAAATCAAAAATGCCAATAATATTTTTTAATATGTTTTATCCCAAAAAGTTAAAAACGTAGAAAAATAATTTTCTCAGATATATTGTTTTTCGAAAAAAAAATGTTTAATATGTTTTATCCTAAAAGACTATAAGAATTAATCAAAAATTTGAAAAATTTCGAATAAAAAGATTTGATTTTTTTTTAAATGCTTTATTCTAAAATATTAAAAATGGCAAAAAAAATTTCTCAACAGTTTTTAACAAAAAACTTTGATTTTTTGACGAAAAATTTTTTTTCCTCAAATAAAAAACAAAACAAGTTAAAAATGTTAAAAGAAACAGGAAAGCTCTGTACAAAAATTTAAAATCAAATAATATATAGTTTTTTCAAAATTTTTACAGTTTAGTTCTTATTATACCCGAGTCTACAAGCAAACCAATTTTCAAAAAATTTGGCGGCAATGTCCAATATACCTGGATAACTTCAGGCACTTGTAAAATTGGTAAAATTGGCACTTGCACACTTGTAAAATTTGGGCGTGGCACATTTTTCCCACTGTAGGTTGTGTGGCAAAAAAGAAAAATAAGCAGCAGCAGAGCAGTTGATGTTTCACAGTGAAGCTCTTACCGCGTGCACACTTGGCTGCCTAGGATTCAGCAAATTGGAACTTTGCTCTCTTGACTGTCTATTTTTGCCCGCATTAAGGGATTTGGTAAATCAGAGCACCAGCCATTACTTACAACTCGTTGAGATCTGAAGACTATACCTCCACACTTTTCATTTTCTTGAAAGCGCTAGGGACAATCACAAGCTTGTGCAGTTTTACGAATAAAAGTTGATGAAAAATTCCCCAAAGCTTTGTTATACTAAAAAAAGTCATATTGTAGCAACGTTAAAAAATATTTGTGAATACTCATTTAAAGAGGCAATTGCGCCAGATACTCTGAAATCTGTACTTTTGCGCGGGGGATAGTCGCTAACGAATACGTGAAAAGCCGCTAAAGTATGGGCAAATATTTTTGCTCTTAATTTATTAAGAATCCCGGAGGTATGCGCGTTCATCAACTACAAAAGTATATGCGAATATATGTGAGCAAGTACCATTTTGCTTGTTAGTAGATGCTAACAAACCACGCACTAAGTTACCACAAGCCATGACTGGCTATTGTCCTTTTAAGCCACATGGCTGTTTAGAGCCTTTGCGAGTGTCCTCAATGATCTCTGTCCTTTTTTTTTTTTTTTTTTTTTTTAAATGTGAAAATGCTAGTGCCATCACAGATAGACAAATTATGTTGGCGCACCAAGGCACGTGGAGACACAAGCCACCACTTCGGCTGAAATATTCCACAAGTATAAAGAGGGCACCCGCTATGACATTAATTTGTGGCACAAACCAACCGCATGCTTCCGCATACATACATATGTGCATCTGTAAGTACTTACGTCTATAGAAGTGCAGACAAACATATAAACGCATGCATATGTACATTCCCCAAAGTGTGCATCTCGGCTCACTCACTTTTATCTTTGACAATTTTCATTCGCACAGTCCTCACATGCCACGGCAGTAGTTTCGCCCATACGTACTCACATACATGGATATGTTTATATAAATATAAATACTCCTACATACAAATGTGCATTTCAAATTAAGTACTTACGCGAACTGTCGTACTGGATGCCCTGAAACTCATGCAGACAAGGCAGCGCCGCCCAAGTACCGCGCGGCGTTCGCGGCCAACAAAGGATCGAGTCGAAGTGGGTGAGGCAGTAGGCGCTGTCATTGCCGTAGGTCGTTGTATCGATGTGCTCCTGCAGCAAGCACTGCAGTTCGGTGCTCTCATTAATTGCGTCGAGGTTGTCGTAGGACTCGAGTAGTGGCTCGTCAGCACCCGCGTCCGCATCCGCACCATCTGGCGCGGCCGACATGTTGAGTTGGCAATTATTTCACTTGTACCACTGCTGCTGCTGTTGCTGTTGGCTATATTTGCAATGTTGCTGCTGCTAATGCTTTGGCTACTGTTACAGTTACTTCGGGCGCTTTTGCTGCTGTTGTCTGTGCCCGTGGCGTTAGGACGAGTATTGTGTTGTTGATTTTGGTGTCGATGTTGATGGTTGAGTTCTTACTGCGATTATTCACCGTCGTTGTTGAGATATAAGTTGATTTTGCCTGTGAGTACCCGGAAACGGAAACGAGAATAGGAAAGGTTATGCAAATGCGTTTTGATTTAGTTAAAAATTTAACTTCGAAAAGGTACAACAAGAAAGGAGTAAGTATATCGCTATATTTTAAAGTAACACCGAGTGCGCATGAAATCATTTTTACTGTTTTCTTTGCCCCAAAAAATGCCACCTTATTCTATGGCAACATTACGAAAATGTGCCATACCAACCGCGAAAATTGTTGAGAGCTTCGAAATATCGTTGTTGGAGGTTGTTCAGCAACAACAACACTTTGCGCTACAGCAGCAATATTCTCAACAGAACGTCCAGTTTTTGGTCTGCCAGTCTGTTTTCTATCCTCTACAGAACCAGTTTCTTGAAATTTTTTCACCAACCCTTGAATTGTGGATTCATTCGGACCATTATGTCTACCAAAAAGTCAAGAATTTTGCAATTTTTTTATTAAGTTTCAATAATTCTAACGCGTTGCTCTCCCGCCTAAAATTGTACATCTGTCCGCCTAACAAATGTCAAAGATGACAAAAAAAGGCACCGTCCAGGAAATGCTGGTTGAAAATGATTCCGAGACTTTTAGCCGTAGTTAGCTTAATCATAGTTGATAGCAATGCTGTCAAGTAAGATTTTTGGGAAACTCGAAGTGTCGGAGGGCTCTCCGGAAATAACAAGCACTTGACACTTCTTAGAGTTAGTGCATTGTCGTATGCCCATTTGTTGATTCGGCATACTTTTTGGTTGATTTTAAGAACAGAGTCATTTATTTCGTTGCGTTTGCAAGATCGATAAATCTGGACATCTTCTGCATACAAGTGCGAATGCATTTCGGTGAAGATTGCTGGCAGGTCGTTGATGTATAAAGAAAAGAGAAGAGGGCCAAGAATAGATTCTTGCGGAACTCCTCTGTGCAATTCTAAAACAGATGATGTCAGTGGCTCTTTACAGACAACTTGTGAATTATTTGTTAGAAAAGAGGTAATTAACTATATATGAAGTATAGGAAAGCCCAAAAAATTTGTCGATTTTTGCCAGGAAGATACTAGGGTTTGCTGAGACGAATGCCTTTGTGTGGTCAAGTAGGGTAAGGAAAGTGACTTTTTCCTCTTCAATGGACTAACGAATATCTTCGATAACGTCAATAAGTGCAGTTATACAATTATATCCTTTTGGAAAACCAGATTGCCGTTTGTGTAAAAGAGAGTTCTTAGAAAGAAAAGCGCTCAACTGTCTGTGCATGACTAATTCCAACACTTTTGAAAGATAGGGTACAATTGCGATTGGTCTGAGCTCACCGTCGGCTTTAGGCGTGGGCTAAGTTTAAGGACGTTGTTAGTATCATGTTAAAGGAGTGAGTAATACATGGAAGTAGAATCAATGCTGAAAATTTGTTTAAGTGAAATATCTTTAGTTCCTTTTAACATTTTTATAACATTTTTTTTTTAGTTGTTTAGGATAAAATATAGAGAATTTTTTTTGAGAAAAAACTTCTATTTTCAAAATGGCCGAAATTTACCTTCATCAAAATGTTGAACAAAAAATTTTTCTGAAAAAAAATTTCTTTACAAATTGAATTTGTTCCAAAAATTAAAGAAAAAATTTTAACAGCAAAAAAAATTTTCCAAAGAAGGGTTTGAAAAGTATATTTTATATTAAAAAATAACAAAGAATATTTGAACAGAAAAATATGTTCCAACAATTTTTTTGAAAAGTATATTTTATTCGAAAAATTACAAATAAAAAAGAAGGTTAATAAAAAAAATTTTTTTTGAAAAGTTTTTTTTTATTTTATTGTAGAAATAAAAATAAAAACAAATTTTCCAACAAATTTTTTGAAAAATATATTTTATCCTAAAAATTAGAAACAAATTTAAACAAATTTGTAGGAACAAATTTTTTGAAAATTATATTTTATTGTAACAATACAATTTTTTTTTTAATATTAACAAAAAATGCTTTCCACAAACTTTTAGTATAAATTCTTCTACAAAACCATAAAAAAAAATTGGTTTTTTTATTGATCGCAAGATTTTCTTTTAATGCGTTTGTCGGGAAATTTGGTTTAAATATTTTATACAGAAATGAATTCGACATTTAAAACAATTCTTTCTATTTATATCTCATCCTAAGACTTTAAATAAAATTGTTTCCAACTAATTTCTTCGAAAGTATATTTAAATACAGGAATATTAATTTTTGTTTTAATTTTTTGAAAAGTATATTTTTTTTAAATATAAAATTAATAAAACTTGAAAACACAAATTTTTTACAAATCATTTTTATCCTGAAAATTGAAAAACAAAAAACATTGGCACAAAAAATTTCTTCAAACTAATTTTTTGAAAAGTATATTTTATTCTAAATATAAAATTAGTAAAATGTGAAAAAATTTTTCAAAAAAAATTATGTTTATACTTAACAAAAAAAAAAAAATAAAAATGTGAAAAAAATTTTTCAAAAAAACATTATATTTATACTTTTCAAAAAAAAAAGAGAATAGCAACCTAAAAAATGTTTCCAACAAATTTTTCAAAAGTATGTACCTATATACTTGTTTCTTTGTTGGATAATTGTTTCAAAAATTTTTTAGAAAGTATATTTTATCCTAAAATTCCGAAAAAAAACATGTAACAAGAAAAAAATGAAATAAAAAAATTTAAAAACAGAAATTGAATATAAAAAAATTGTTTTCCAGCAATTATTTTTTAAAGAAAATTTTATTTAAAAAATAAAAATAAAATCCTAAAAATTAAAATAAAAAAATATTTTACAAGAAATTTTATGAGAAAGCTCAAATTTATTAAATTATTTTCATTGCCAGTACTCAATTTACACCTACAACAATTTGAATAAAACTGAGTATAAATACAGTTTCTGGAACAAGATCAAACAATGAAAGGCAGAGTTTCAACTTGAACGTGAGTGTAAAATTCTAAGACAAAATACTCTATCTCTTAGAAGGATATAATACAAGATTGCGCCCATCGGATATTCGGGCGTTATATAAGCGCGAGAGAAATGTGAAAATGCAAGAAGAAATAGAAATTACTCAAACAACACCCTAATAAATGCAACAAATGTGTCCTCACACATACAACGATGCTGTCAAAGTCGCTGAGAGCAAAGTAGCGGTATCACGATCGGCGCCAACCTATTATTCTCTCTATCTGAATAATAACTGCTTCTTCTTCTCTTTTAAGAGGGCAAATGAAAATATGCTGAGTGATTCCTTTCAAGTAGACATAAAACAAATAAATGAATGCCTTCACTCTCTACCCAGCTCGCCAGTTTGGGAACGAAATATCTAATTATATTCGCACTCTCCCAAACAAATTGGAATCGCTTACTGCATGTTTTTTATCACAAACCATGACTAAAAGTTATTATATTTCAAAAGTTAAATACTTGCAAACGTGTTTATGTGTATGTATGTTAGTTATCCATTCACGTGATATACCAGCTTGTATTACCTTTCCAAGGACGCCAACACTTTACCAACCACATCAATACTTTTTACTAATTGAAACAGCAATAACAACAATAAAGCTTGTTGCGCGGCAACTGTAAAATTGACGACGTGTTGTTGGCCAGACCACACCAAAATGACGGAATTGCGGCTCGGAACTGTTGCAACCAATGTAAAGGAAATTCAATCAGATGAGTTAAACGAGGGAGATCAAAAGCTCTCGTTGGGTGGAAGGAAGGCCAGTGGTTGAACTCATGAACATCGCACGCTTCGAACGGTTTCGATATGTACGTTTGTATGTACGTACTTGTGCAATGTATCAATCAATTCTGCTAGTAGTGATGCCATTGTGCAATCGTTATTGGGAATTTGTTCTATCCGTTGCTGGTTGATTGTTTGGTCATTACTGTGCGTTCAAGTGTTATTTACAGCAACCACGTAACGCCTGGCGATTCTCAATTCTTGTAAACTTCAACCGAATACCAACTCGATAGCAAGCGCAGAAGTATGTAGTGACAAATGTGTGTGTGCGTATGTGATTTAATGGCCAAAATACTTAATTACCTACAGTATTTTAATAGTTTCAGAGACTTTGAAGCAACGAAAGATAGAAGAAATTTAGCAAATCTTATGAGCCGAAGGTATTCGAGCAATGAGATGTTTAATTAAATGATTGGGTTTGAATTTGTCCTCCTTTCTCGGTCGTCATGATTGTATACCATATGTCCACAGTTGCGCCATAATTGTAACAATGCAGATAGCAGAATACTGCAATGGACCATGGTTTCGCAAATAGATGGCATTTATAACATTATTTCAATGATGTTGCCTACTTTAAAGGGACCTAGTCTACCTTCGACAGCTTTGCGATCTAATTTCCATCTCTCACATGTGAAGTATGTGTGATCTGCATCGTCAATAGGTGTATCTCCGTAGATCCATTCAGTGGTTTCCGTTTCCTTTTTTTTTGTGTAGATATTTGCGAGTCTGAAGAGATCACCCCGCGTTCAGTGGAGATATTGGAAATTTTAAGGAATATGATTTGAGTTCATGCAACTGAAATGTCCAGTCACTTAAGTGGGAAAGTTTCTTCTGTTCGACTGGAGTTCGGCATTACTGCCTTCTTCCTTACCAAGTTATGCAATAGACGTTATAAGGTAAGCTTACCATTGTGCATTGCGAAGTCTACGGCAGCTGGCATATAAAAGAGCGCAAATTCGGTATGAGAATTATGATGAGAGATCAGTCAATGTGAGATACTTCAATACCTCACTCACATGCGCCACACACCCAAAGACGACCCGACAAAATATCGATTTTTTTACCGGCTGGTGCTTACTTATAAGCTCTGCTCCAGTCCCGACATAAAAATTGAGCCCCGTGGCTTTAGAGCAAGGATTGGCAAGGAAAATTCAACCTACACGACTAAACATCCATTAACGACCTGAGGCTGATCGACTTCAGCGCTGCTGGAGTCGCAGGAGCCAATATTAGCACGGAAGTCAAAAACAAAAAGTATTTTTTTGACGAAAAAAATAAATAAAGTGTATAAGTACCTGGTCAGTTCTGTTCGTTTACATGGCGCTGAACCTTGGACGACAACACTATTCGATGAGACGCGGCTTTGGAGTGTTCGTTCGAAATATTACTTGACGAATGGATGTGGGTGAATATCGCAGGCGATGAACGGATGAGCCTTCGAGCGACGTAGATATAGCGCAACGAGTAAAAATACTGCGACTCAGCCGACTATGCCTGTTGTTCGATTAAAGAAATACTTCAACCCTAAAAATATTCAATGGGGTGTGTGCTGGTTGTGGCTGAGAAAGAGGAAAGCTTCCTTCGAGTTGGAAAAATCGAATGGGAAAGGACTGGGCTTCACGTGGTGTGCGTAATTGGCGCTGGTTAGCACGAGGCAAGAAACCATTGACGGAAATCTCACCTTCTGAGCAAAACTTTAAGTAATTCTACTTTATTATTACAGTTCGTCCATAAACTAGCGATGCATGTAAAAAAGAACTTAAGGCACAGTTACAAGCGAAAATAAACTTTTAAAAGGTTGAACAACTTTTACGATTCAATCGGTGTGAATCAGCAAATCACTTTAATATTTAATGCTATTCATCGCCGTGAAAGTATCGTACGAAAAGAACATATATTTACACACACACATGCACATGCAATACATCTGCACTCTCCAGCTTTTACTGTACAACAGTTGGCTATTTTTAAATCGAAAAAAACGGCAAAATAAAATCAAACTTCATTCAATGATTGCATTTTTCGCCTTAGGTGTTACTTTCATTTCCATCTTTACGCCTTCAGTTTGCTTTATTTTGAATTCATCTGTGAAATTTGGTCTGCAAAGCTTGGATTTTCGTTTTTCATGATTCATTGTATGGGTGTTTGTGCGTTGTTGGCCTCCTCACACTCACTGCACACTCATACATTCGATTTCTATTTTTGAGCTGCATATTTAATTACAAAACCATTACGTACACCTGTGCTCGCAATAATAGCAGCGCGGCATATTGGAATGTTTTGCTTGTGTATTTGCCTTGATTATCACCTCCAAATTTGCGTTGGTTTTTATAGTTTTTTTTTCAAATAACGAACGCTCGAAAGTATTTTTATGTGAAGAAAATCTTCAAGACCTCAGTAAACAAGTTTTCAAAAATCAACACGATTTTTTAGTCTATTCATATTTGCACTTTATTATGACAAAATTCAATGGGCTATAAAAGTGCAGACAACGGCAAAAACGGGCAAATCTCTGGTTGCATTCTTGCCCTGAAAAAGCACCTCATAAAAATCCATCTGCCGTTCGGAGTCCGACTTGAAGATGTAGGTCCCTCAATTTATAGAACTACATCAAGACACGCATCAGAAATAGGAGTAGAAGCTCTGTCACGAAGAATGTAAGCTCACATTCTATACTTGCACTTATATATCAAACAGATCAAAACAGATTCTGATTAAAAAAGTTTGAAATTTTGACGGAAATTAGTTATAATTTTTTTTATACAAAGTTTAGAAATTAGAGTAATGAAGCGCAATACTTGCATCGTGGCCGCTAAAACAAGCAAAAACAAAAAAAAAACAAAGAAAAACACATAGTTACACATTGCATCAGTGGCGCCAGGAAAAAGAAGCGGGCAATCGGGGTAATAGCGCAGACACACCAAATTTAGCGAAATCCTCAACCATCTGTGTGATCCTTCTGGCAGAAAAATTTGACATACAGATGGCGCTTCAAGCAGTAAGAAGGCTTTGTTCCTAAGCAACGACAGGTGGGCAGTCCCACTACTTAGGGCTGGTAGCGGCAGGCTGCCCTGTCAGAAATCAAATAGATTAACGAAACCAACGCAAGACTGAGTCTTGTCGAGGCCCTATGCTTCCGAGTGGAGTGAACAAGGGGAAAAATAACAAAATAGAATAAAAGCTAGTCGCTAGTTAGTTTTGAAACAAAATTTTTTTAATGAATTCTGGAAGATTCCGGTTGCCCGTGGTGAAGTCTGACTGTCAATCGCTGATCATCAACACTTTATTTTGTAAGCACGCCGATTCCCAATAGAAAATCCTGCGTGATGGTCGTGGAAGATCGGGCCTTTATATGTTACGTTCGATATCTCACAAAGGTTTCTATATGAGTAGATTGAAGTCTCGTATAATGCGTTAAACTACATTACACTGTGCCACAAATTCCACAAAAAAAACTATATCAGGTACGAGAGCTGCAAAAATCGAGTCTATGCTACCCCAAAACAAGTTCTCCAAGAGTCTTGCGAGTTTAGCTCATATTACGGATATATTGGGTCGGGGAATAAGTTCGTAGCGTTTTTACTGAAGACTTTTGTTTAAACAAAAAAAAATAAGTTAATAAATTTTATATTCCCCGTTGCTGTTTACAATCTCTTCCCACCTCTCGACCAATTTGTTGATGCCATTCCGCCAAAATCGCCTGGTCTGGTGCCAAAGAAGTGGTTGGCCAGTTTTTAAGGACCTCTTGGTTATCGAAGGAAATTAATATGGTTTGACAGGGAACGGAAAAGATGGTAACCGGTCGGTGCAAGGTCCGGAGAATACGGCAGATGCTGAGGAACCACCTATTTGAGCTTTTGTAGTGCGGCTCCGAAGACTGGTGCGACTTGGCGTTTGACTATGCCGATCAGGTATTTTTAGTTGAATAGTCTCATTCACGCGGTGTAGCTGGGCATTGTAGAGCTCTTTGTTGGCCATGGCATTTTTTCGAGCATTTCCCAATGCACCATGCCCTCTCAGTTCCACCAAATACCTATCATCATCTTCTTTGGATGAAGATCCGGCTTGACTCTCGAATTTAGCGTATCTCCTGGAGCCACATACTGCTTTCTTTGCTCCCCATAGATGTATAAGCACCATTTCTCATCTCCCTTGACGATTCGGTACAAAATGCGCTGTTTACGACCGCGTGTTGCTCGATGGCGGGCGAAGTGCTGAGCAACAATTTGAAGGCGACTTTCTTTGGTTTTTTCGTTGAGCTCTTGAGGCTCCAAGGCTTCCAATTTTTCGGTAAATCCCATTGAATAAAGATGATTGAGAATCGTTTAATGATCGCAGTTAATTTTTTTCGCCAATTCACGACTGGTTTGGCGATAGGTCGTCCATTCCTTCAAAAGAGATTTCAGACGTTCGTCATCGAATTCAGAAGACCTTCCGCTGCGTGACGTGTCACCGACGTCAAAGTCGCCATTTTTGTAAGCCATTGGCGTGCTGTAGACTCGCCTTCCGACGACAGCTTCTCCATACACGCCGCAAATGTCCCAGGCTGCTTCGGCAGCTTTTTGACCTCGATGAAAAGCAAAGAAGAGCAGGTATCGAAAATGTTGACACCTGACTTGAGTATTCCATTTCTATTGAGTATTCCATTTCTAAGCCTCATTCGTTTTGAAATAACTCAGAAATAGAATTAACATAGGTTTGTAGAGCAGAAAGAGTTCTATCGAATAAATATTTAGGCTTTGCTAAACAGTAAACAAATCGTTGTAAAACAAAAGAAGCTATAAAAACGCTCTGAACTTATTCCCCAAACCAATATTTAGAGTTTTTTTTTTAAATTAAACTTATTTCAAAAATCAGTTCAGTCTCCATTTTGAGGTTAAAATTTTGCCTAAATTGTGTGCATAAAATTATATATTTGATTGTACCTGAATTTTCTCAGTCCAATAGTAGTAGAAATCGTCACTTCTTGGCCTTGCAATTTATTTATTTATTTATTTTTATTTATTTATTTTTTTTATTAGAAACATAATTGTGAATAATTAAATTATGTACATTACGAAAGGCACGAGTAGCTAAGACTATCGAAAATTCATTTGGTACCACCGCTTAACGTAAGTAATTGACTCAAAGGCGCCTTCGTGACTTGAATGTTGTCAGTTTTCTTGAATGTTTATGCGCGCTTGGATTTCTATGAATACAGAATAGAGGGAATGGAATAACTAGCCATAAAATGTGTATCTATAAAAGCGGCCTGCCCACCTCTTAGAGGAGTTCACGCTTACTTTTTATTTATGTCTGTAGTCGCACTTGTAGAATAAATATTCATTTGGTTTGGAGCTAATCCAAAATTACACGACTATGGCAAAATATAAATCCATTTCGAAATGCTAAGTACACAAAATAAATGGAAACCGTCAAAGCTAGTACAGCCAGAATTAGTGAAAGTTGAATAAAAAAAGGCAGAAATGTAGTCGAAACAGACCAAAACATTGCGTTTATAATTAACTGCAAATGAGTTTTTAGAAATGCAGTTACACGACTTCATGTGGCAAATAACTTTATTTAATTTCTAATTGTACAAAAACTCTGCTTAGCCTAAAGTTTAAGTAAAATTGGATAATACATTTAATGAAAATGGGAGAGAGTAGAACTAGCAATATATGTACGGGTGCATGCTGTTGTAAGTATGACATGTTGAATGTGAGAATTTAGGTGAAACGTGGGTAGCATAAAATAGAGTTTTAAATGCAAGTAAGCGTAAGTAAATAAATATAAAAGTAAGACCAAGTTTGAATTAAGAGTATGATTAGAATAAGTTCAAACGTATGTAAGGTTATAGATTAGAACTATACTTTCTGTAAAACAA
>JAYXIM010016833.1:0-13526 GCA_037575425.1 Anastrepha fraterculus
ATTGTGACTAGAGTTTTTTGATTTGATAGCTGGTGTTGAAGTTAGTTGCAAGTCTTTTGATTTTCATACTGCAGACTTCAACCTTTTAAACTCTGAAATCTCGAATATAGATTGGACCTCAATCGTTTTCGAATAGAAATGTATCTGAGTGCTTTGAAGCATTTCTTTTCAATTTATCTGAAATCCTTCGCAACAACATTCCTCTTCTTACACCGGGACATACGAGGTGTGTTGAAAAAGTATCGCGAATTTTGTGTTTTTTCAAAAATTATTTATTTATTCATTGATATCTATTTTGTCCACTTGAAAGTGATCCCCGTGAGATATTATGCACTTCTGCTAACGTTTCTTCCTAATTTTCGAAGCATTTCAAAAATAATTTTTTTATCTTGTTCAGCTCCTCCTTCGATGTCGTCTTTATCTCGTCAATCGTAGCGTAGCGTCGTCCTTTCATCGGTTTCTTCAGTTTCGGGAACAAGAAAAAGTCACAGGGGGGCCAGATCTGGGGAATACGGTGGCTGTGGCATCCGTTGTTTTTGGCCAAAAAGTCGCGCACAAGCAACGATGTGTAAGCAGGGGCGTTATCGTGATGCAAGAGCCAATTTTTGTTCTTTCACAATTCCGGGCGCCTCTGGCGGATTGCTTCGCGCAAATTGCGCATAACTTGCAGGTGATAGGTATTCCTTATTGACTTGCAGTTAATCGATCTCTGTGGCAAGAACTCACGATGCACAACGCCCCTGCAATCGAAGAAAACGGTGAGCAAAACTTTTACATTTAACCGAACTTGGCGCACATTTTTCGGTCTTGGTTCGAGCGGCAGCTTCCATTCAGATGATTGAGCTTTGGTTTCCACGTCATAACCATAAACCCAAGATTCGCCACCAGTTATGATCTTTTGGAGCAGAGTCCATACATCTCATTAGCAATGTTCATGCGTTGCTGCTTTTGGTCGAAATTGAGCAGTTTTGGTACGAATTTTGCGGCGACCCGTCTCATGCCCAAATCATTGAAGAAAATCGTCGAATGGCACGAGCCAATCGATATGTCTAGGTCCTCAACAACTTCTTTAACGTTGATTCGTCGACTTGGCCAATACCATTTTCTTCACTTCATCAATTTGTTCGTCTGTTGTTGAAGTGCTCGGGCGTCCGGCACGCTTTACGTCGTTCACATCTTCGCGGCCTTCTGGGAACATTTAGTACCACCGATGCTTTGGTCCAAATTAGCTTCTCCACATTTAATTTCGTTTTTCACACAAAATTTGTTACAGGTTCTTTGATCCATCTTTTTGAATAGGTAAAAATCGAAGACGAGCCGAAACACGTGCAAGCAAAGCAGCTGTCAACAATTAACTGAACATTCAAAATAGCAGAACTCGTCGGCATGAGTGAAAGACATGAGCACCAACATATCGCCACAAAAAAATCGAAATTCGAATATACGTAACCTGCGAAAATTCAAACTTCAACTTTTTGAACACACCTCGTAGTAACTATGTTCGCAAATTTGTTTAAGTCCAATTTTGTTTCCAATCTTCAGGTTTCCGATACGTCTTTCAATATTATTCCGCATGAGTACGTCGAATACTTAGCCCTCACTCTCAGTTTTGAAGAAGGAATTAGACAAGAAACGAGCTCTGGAAGCGCAGTCTACATGGGAAGCCTCGACCTCCCACAGGATTGCCAAAATAGTGCTACGAACTGTCAACACGAAAACAATGAACTTTAATCTATCACCCCCAAGGAAGGAATGAAAATTTTGGTTGGACTACTGGCGGGACTCACTGCTTATCACACAGCTAAAATGGGATTGGTCCAGAATGACGCGTGTAGCTTTTGCGAAGAAGAAAAAGATACGTTAGTACACCGCCTTTGCCACTGCTCTGCTCTAAACAGAACTCATTGCAACTGCCTTTACATCTCTGAAGAACATTGCGGACAAAAGTGTAAACTGTTTATTAAAACTCGCCAAGACTTGTATCACAAACTATGTTTAACACGACTCCAGCAACACTAGTAACACTACGGACCCTTGAGATCTATAGAGGTCTATTCAGATCAACCAGATATACCCTATGATCAAAAAGTACCGGGAAGGTGATGTTGACTATTTCCTTCGATTGCCAAGGCGTAGTGCACCATGAGTACCTGCCATTGGGCCAGACAGTCAATAAAGAATATTATTTGTCTGTTTTGAAGCGCTTCAGAGATGCTGTACGTCGCAAACGGGCGGAAAACAATTCTTAGATGATGGCGTGATGACAATGCCCCATCGCACCGAGCGCAAATTGTGCTCGATTATTTGACCAAACACGAAGTAAATACCATCGTGCAAGCTCCTTATTCACCTCATATGGCCCGTGTGACTTCCTTTTTGTTTCCCAAGTAGAAGTTACCACTTCGTGGAAGGAGATTTCAGTCGATAGAGAAGAGCAAAGAGAATACAACGAAGGAGCTGAAGGCTATCCCTTCGGCGGCCTACCAGGGTGCATGGAGGACTGGGTTAAACGATGGCACATGTGATCATAGGGCACACAAACTAACCCAGTTCAGGTAGTAACCGCTAGAGTACCGATTCCGATCATCCAATTTTTTTTACACAACTCTCGTTCATCATAACCCGCCTACAAATCACCGAATTCCATGAGCTCTATGAAAATATATGGACAAAACCCAGCATGCAAACAACAAATCGTTGCTGAGCATCTCAAAAACATTTGGTTCTAACAAAGTATCAGAAGAGCAGATGTAAGTACTATGTGGGCGGGCATAAGTTTTATAAAATTCCTGTTACTCCTGAAGAACTGCAAGTCAGATCAGCAAGCTGAAGGTAAAGAAGTTGGCTGGCAAATCTTCTAATTCTGTTTCTTCATGCAGATCGATCCGATGTCTCTTCAAACTTGTCGAAAATTTCCGACCTCTGACGTTCTTGGCATGCTATTACCGTTCTATTTCCGGTTTTGGAGGGAAGTTACTTGATCCCAACTCCAACTGGTGAATTTTGCATACACCTCTTACATATTGACCAAGCCGTTACAGAGCTGTGAAAACTAGTCTACCAGATAAGAAGTTTCCTTGCAATGTTTTTGGATGCGTTACAGACTTTTGACAAGATCTGATCCCATAGAAAAGCTAAGTACACTTTTGTCAAAAACACCAAATAAGCGCCAGAGCTCCCTAAGGAAGAGTTCTAAGTTCTCCTCTGTATCTGATTGTAAGCCTACAAGCTGCAATCCAGGCCAAATATGTAACTGTTACCTTTACTGATGATACCGCGCTGATGATCGTTGCAAATATGAGGTTGGCATAAATGAGTTTATCGATTCGCCACGTCAACGAAACCAAAGTATTTCGTCTTAATACGTGATCCTAGGCTGTACTGGAAGTCATAGGTTGAGAAAAAGCGAGACGAGTTTAATTTAAAAACAACGCTAGGAGTAAACTGAGATACCTCATTGCAAGACACTCTAAGCTGTCAGCACAAAATACTCGTAAGCTATTGAAATTGAAAGTTTGAAACAGTCGAGCCAAGAAGCACCGAGACAATGGTAACTACTAAAACAGTCAGGCTAAAAGCCCGTTGTGTTCAAAGCTCTGAAAAGTAAAAGGGTAGCTAGTCAAGGAGGGAAGGAGAGAAAGGAAAAAGGAAAGAACAGAAGGAAAGAGATGGGATAGAATAGAGCCATTGAGATGCAAATCTAGAAAATATCCTCCAGTTTGAGAGAATAAATTTGGCTCATTCTCATGGTATCGGAACCCAAAATTCATAGCCTCCCTCTAGCAAAGGCAGAGCACTCACAGAGAAAATGCTCATTGCTATCTGCTTCCTCTAAGCAAGACAGGCAAATCGCGTCACTCAATGATTCCAAGAATTGTCATATGTTGAACTCCATGGATTATGTCCTGTAATAATACCGACCATCTACCGAACGTCTTTTCTTTCAAATATTCGCAGGAAGTTCGACACTTTTCTCTTCGTGCTTGTTACAAAACACTTTGCAGTTCTGCAGCGTTTTAGACCGGATCATCGCTTTTTATGTAAATTGCATGCATAACCGCTGATTCAAATCATGCAATTCCAAAGCAAGGTACTGCAAGGTATTACCAACGCTCCATTTTGTGTGAGAAATTCAGATCTCTACTGAGGCCTTGGCTTGCGTACTGCCACTGACGTGTCTAAAGCGTGCGTCTGTCACTGCTAGTCAACAGCGGTTTTACATGTCATGTCAATGCTAAAGTTTCCAAATTACTGCCGGTGCCAGCAACTCGTTGACGTGTCAAAGAAACAGCAATAGCTGGTCTGATGGCCAGCCAATTATGAATATGTAAATTACATTTCACTAACCGAAAACTTCTAAATTTATTCAAATAAAGTTGCTTGTTAGTAATATATGTATTGTTTGCTTCATGTCAGTTGAAGTAGCAAAACGTCCTTTGCCAGCCCTGGAAGTACCAAGCTTAAAAACGACTGTCGTCTCAGCTATGTGTAATAAATTTGGCTATGTATTTTCATTCAAAAACAATTATTAAATACACTTGACTAAAAGTTCTTGGAAAAGCTTTAACAGCAGCTGTCACATAAGGCAAATCCCTAAATAAATTTTATGCATTAAAGCA
This sequence comes from Anastrepha fraterculus, assembly GCA_037575425.1. Taxonomy (NCBI): domain Eukaryota; kingdom Metazoa; phylum Arthropoda; class Insecta; order Diptera; family Tephritidae; genus Anastrepha; species Anastrepha fraterculus. The sequence continues at coordinate 4,620 of JAYXIM010016833.1, forward strand.
GCTCTGCCCCTCTTGAAAATCTTTAATGAAGGAAAATGAAATGTTAAAGAAAAAAATGCTGTAAAAAATAGTAAAAGAATTTTGGCCTGCAAGTGGTAGCTAAGAGACCTGGAAAACGCCACAATTTTCATTCATGGGGAAAAATTCTATTCCAGTGTGAAATATTGCTCAAAATAGCGAAATGAAGAAAGAGTTAAAAAACTAGAATTAAAAATATTCGACATTTGGGCAATGCAGCTGCACTTCTGCTAAAACAAACTCTTCTTCATACGAACGTTTGATTTATTGATCAGTTCGATTCATGAAATTTTTCACTCAATAAGAAATAAATAACTCAAATAAAAGTAAAAAACAGAAATAAAGGAGTTACAGGATTTGTGAATCTACTACCTCAGTTGTCTATGGAAAACGCCCTGATTAACTACATACTGGCACTCGCCCAGCTTAAGAACGTAAATAATTAAATAGCACCAGGTGCGGACCATCGATCAATTCTCGAGCCTGAAGTTTGGAATATACGCTACGATGAAATCCTCCGGATAGAGATGCCTGAGGATGCGCATCTGGTTGGATACACAGACGACATTGCAGCTGTAATAATCACTCGAAACACTGACGAAGCCAAACGGAAGTTAATTGACTAAACTCTCACCGAAATGCTGTCGAAAGTAGTAATACAACAGACGAAATCAAGGTGTTACGCCGTACTCCATTCTGCCGACTGCTCAACAATTAAGGTTGTGATGTGGTCAACACAAGAACGGTATGGCCGAACCCCCGCTTGTTGGCTGCGCGTTGCGGTTCTTACTGGGTACACATAAATCGTGCTGCCACAAAAGCAAGCAAAAACTTTTAATGGACACGACGAATTCGATTCTTCTTTACAGATGCGAAATATGGAGAGATTCGGTAAGGATGAAATGACAATCAGCAGGTGTGTTACCTGAGTTCTCAAAGTGGCTTCTTCATACAGAACAGTAACAGAAGCAGTGGTTTTACTTATGAGTGGAACCATCCCTAAAGATCTTCTAGCACAAGACCACAAACGGAGATGGGAGGCAAAGATCTCAGGAATTTAGAAAATTTAGAACTCAAATGATCAAACCTTGCCAAACAAGATGGAACTCTTAACAGTACGGGAGATGGTCGGCGAGTCTAATACCCGTATTAAAAAAATGTGGTTACAACGAAAGCACGGTGAGGTTAACTGTGACCTCACACGGTTTTTGTCCGGACACGGGTCCTTTCATAACCAAAATGCATTTATGGAGACACTGAATACGATGGTGTGGAGCCCATCTTCTTCAAACGCGAAAGGCGGAACGCAGGGAGAACAGTTCTGCAACGAGCTTGGGTATGTACACCTGAAGAAATAATCAAGGAAGTGATGAAAGGCGAAAGAAAATGGAATATGGAAATTATCCGATAAAAGCTACCCTGGACGCAGGGTTAATGTGTACTTCACAGAAAGCCGTCTTGTTGACAATTTTTTAAGGCTGACAACTTTTTGAACGAAAATTTGTATTCACATTCAATTGATCAGAAAATAAAATACTAAAAAAAAGAAATTTTCTTTCGTTTCCATTTTCCACGCTATTAAAGGATCACTCAAAAGACATCATTTTTTTTTTTTTTTCAACATAGTCTCCTTTTAGAAAGATAAACTTCTCCCAACGCTCCGGCAATTTTTTAACACCTCCAAAATCCAATCAGTCGAAATCTCCAAAATACGCCTCTGTCTCGGCGATGACTTCCTCGTTTGAACTTAATTTTTTTCCCGCGAGACATTTCTTCATATTGGGGAAGAAGAAAAAGTCGCAGGGAGCCAGATCCGGTGCCAGTGCGTTATCATGGTGAAACACTACCTTCTTTTTCGCCAAATGCGGAAAACGATCCTACAACCCACTGTAGTATTGTCCAGTGATCGTTCTGTCTTTTTCCTTTTTCTCAAAAATCCATGAGAATCACGCCGTTCGCATCCCGAAAAACCGTCGCCATTACCTTTCCGGCCGTTGGGATTGTCTTCGCCTTTTTTGGAGCAGATTCACCGGGAGAAATTCATTGTTTTGATAGTTGCTTAGTTTCTGGTGTATAGTACTAAATCCAGGTTTAATCAACGGTGACAACTCGATCCAAAAATTCCTTCCGATCTCGCTTACATTGCTCCAAATACTAATTCGAAGTTAACGGCCGCATCCGCTTGTTGTGAACCGTGAGCAATCGCGGCACCCATCGAGCCGACAATTTTTTCATCGCCAACTTATCATGTGAAATATTAATTGCCGTAATTGCCGTATGGCCTCTGTTACTTCGCGCACTTTCGTTCCTTGATTGATTTCCTCGATAACCACGTCTGCTGGTCGTCCTGGTCGCTTCTCATCAAAAACGGATGTTCGCCCACGTTTAAATTCGTAGAACTGTGATCATAGATACCGAAGCGTCCCCATAGACAGTATCCAACTTTGCTTTTATCTCCTCGCATCCAAAAACAAAAAGCGAATTATCGAACGATGCTGCTCTTTTTCCATCTTAGCGAAAATCACGCAACACGTCTTACTCGAAAAGCTACCAAATCCAAACTAACCCTTCAATCAGTTTGAAATTTGTTTTGTCGTCGTTTGATAAATGGCAGCGCACGTTGCTAAGACCAACTTCCTTCAGGAACGCCCTCTGTCATCAAACACGGGTACTTATTGAACCGCTCTCGTATATACATATCGCTTAGATTATTGTGAAAAGTTGCTGAATCCACTTTTTCTAAAATAATCTATTTTAAGACAAAAAACAAGAAAAATAAAAAAGGCGTCGTTTCTTTAAATATCAGATTAGCTGTTTTATTTCTAATCGTTTCTATTCAGTGGTGAGCAATTTTGCCAAGTACAAAACACTCACCGAAAATGTGATAAGAACCAAAGGATACAATAACTTACAAAAAAAAAACCAAAAAGTTGTGAAAATCGATTCGTTTGGCGTAGTTGCAGCTTGGAATATGCGGTACTTTGTACTGGGGATGTTGCAAAAGAAGAGCTTGAAGGAAGTAGATTTGAAGAAGGTTTATCCTTTCTTGTAAAATTTGAAAAACTGCACCTAGCAACTTTTCACTCTAAGCCATGTTCTTATGGGCATATGTATATTTATCTTCTACATATAATATACATAAATTTGTGCATTTCATTTGTGCGTATTAGGGTGTCCCTTATATGACAAAAAAACTTTTTTTTTCTAATTTCGAAATGCAAATCCTCTACATTTTTTGCTAAAGCTAAAAGATTCTCAAATGTAGAATTTCATCTTTCCAGCTTAATTGCAACCAGTGCCGACCGAGCTTCAAAGTTTAGTAAAAATAGTATTTTGTCCTGATATTCCGGTCTGATATAAAATCACTATAGGTAGGTAGGTTGGGTGGTTGTCGTAGCGACACACTATGACGTTTAGCAGGTCCATTGTGATACCACTGGAGCTTATCCTTACCCTACGTGTTCCTTTTCAAACCATCCGGTAGCTTTAATAAACGAGCAGAGCTTCGTTAGTTTTAGATGGGCTATGTCCGCTACATCGGTTAGAAATGCTGTATCAAGAGTGCGCAGCCTTCTCATAGCTAGGCTTTCACACTCACATAAAAGGTGTCTGACTGTTTCCTCTTCTTCTGTATTAAGACAGCTTCTACAGAAATCGAAGTACGGGAGTCCTAACCTTCTAGCGTGGCTGCCTATTAAACAATGACCAGTTAATACACCTATCATTTTTCTTATAACTTCTCTGTTAAATCTTAACAAGATTTTCGATCGACCGTTGTTCCAGTTCGGCCATGTCTGCCTGCTTAGTTCGCATGTTGTGAGGTTTTGCCAGCTTGTATTTAACTTTCTGATGGTTTCCCTGTCTATAAGTACATAAATTACAAGTGGCTACAGGCATGGGTATCAGCGCCTTATCCGGTTGGAGATCGAGTGTTGTACCGGTTCGAGCAAGTTCAAAATCACTATAAAAGCAAATATAAATGCAAGAGAAAAAAAGTAAGAAATAAATTACATGAACATAAATATTTAATTAAAAACATAAAGTAATAACAATCAGTCAAGGCAACTTCTTTTTAGAGTAGTTTTTTTACAATTCGGATATAATTTTCTATGTTCCTGGACCCAGCGCTGCAAGAACTGTTTTTGTTCTTCTTCCGTGATATGTCCGTTAAAATCTTGCATTCATTCAACAGCACTTTCAGCAGTACCATTAGCAACTCTCAAATGACTTCTACTTGTTTTAGCTTTCAGAAAAGCAGCATTATTATCCCAAGAAGAAACATCTTCCTTTAGAAAACTGTCGTCGTGATAGAATGTCGTCGGATGTATCCAAGCTAGGAATTAAAGTATGCTATGGAGATTTCTCAAAAGAATTAAGACTAGAATTATCAGTCCGACTTCGATACTACTGTAGCGCCTACCATTCAGAAGTCTTAATCATAAAGGAGGTAACTGTGTGCCTTAACACACATCCCACAACAAAAACTACAATAAATCTCTTCTCGAACAGCCAGGTGGCTATCAAGTCAATGGAGACAGTTATACTAAGATCAAAGGTTGGGTAGGAATGCCTGGCAGCTAGAAATGATATTAGCACCATCTTGAAGGTCAGCCTTGCAAAGCTGATGATCTAGCCAGAAAGAGTACTAATGTTTTACTGCTTGAAAACAGAGGCAATATTGGAGTTCCTATGGTCACTTACAAATTAAGGATAAAAAATAATATTCTCCAAGAGGTCAATAGATCATGGAGAGAAGAAAATGCATACTTGTGTTATAACCAGCCAAACTTGGACGCAAGTAGATAAGAAAATATCAGGAGAATTGCTCATCCTCTCAAGAGAGAATATCTCGAAGGCCATTGGCTGTTAGGTAGGCACTCTTCTAAACTAGGAATATTTTCTCACTACTGCAGAAGTTGTAGAGACGAGGAAGAGGAAAAAATGTAATTGTCCAGCCTTAGCTAGGAGTAGGGCAAGGCTGTTAGGAAAACACTCTTTTGACTCTCTTACAGAACTATCCGGTGTTCGAATAAAACCTATCCTACGCTTCATAAGAGCGTCTAAATAATTCCATAATGAATAAACACTTCGCTCTATGAGCTTCGCGAGCAGATTTTTTTTTTTTCTCTAAGTAAATTTCCATAATTTGAAAAGCGAAATCATCCAGGGTTTTGTCTGAAAAAAAGAAAAATACGTTAAATAACAAAAAAAAAATCAACAAACGATTTAAAAATATCACAAAAAGTCAATTTATCTTATCAAACAAATTTTGAGTCAGTTCTTCCTTCGACGAAGCATACATGAGTGTAGACTGGGTAACTTGAGCCAGGAGCGCTCTTCTACTCTGAGTGAGACCACCCATGTTGGTCATAATTCTTGACAGTGCCGACGTCACCATGGCTGCCTTTCCGCATGATTTTTTAATGGGCTCCTTGAAGCTTAGTCGAGCATCGATCATTACACCCAAATATCTTAGTGCTGCTTGTGTTGTGACGTTAAACCCATCAATGTTTAGTGTGGTCGTATCTCTCTTTTTTTTTTACTCGTAATGAGAACTGCTTCTAGTTTTTGTCCTGCTAACTGGTATTTAGCCGCCGTTAGCCATTTTTTGACCTTTGTTGCTGCCTCGCTGCAGATGCTCTGAATGGGAGGAATTATTTTAGCGACTATGGTCAACGCAATGTCGTCTGGGTATCCTATTATTTGCACTACTCTCGACATTGGGAGTTGCAGTACCCCATCATATAGTACATTCCAAAGGATCGGACCCAGTGCATATCCATGCGGTATTCCGCCCGTCACTGCATATCACTTAGGACCTTCATCTGTATCATATAGAAGTTCTCTTTCCGACAGATAACTGTTTATAACCCGGTCTGGGTATGCTGGCGTTTTTTTCTCTTCCAGAGCCTTCATAACATGGTTCCAGTATGCCGAGTTGAAAGCATTTTTGTCATCCAAAGTGACAACTGCACAGTATTTTTTGTCACCATGCATCCACCTGTCACCCTCAATAGCCTTGCTTGCAATGCTTGTCACCTTCCAAACTGATGTTCGGATAGTTCAGCCGACACTTTCTCAGATGCTGCTCCTGGCGCGTGCAGATTAATTTCCCCAAGATTTTACCCATAGTATCTATTATGCAGAGTGGCCGGTATGAACTTGGGTCACGCGCTGGTTTATTTGGTTTCTGAAGTAGGATCAGTCGTTGATTTTTCAATACTTTCGGAAATATGCCTTCATTTATACAATTGGTGAAGTGTTGTGCAAACAGCTTTGCGTTGCGCCTGATAGCGATCTTCAGCGCCTTGCTAGGAATACCGCCCAGGTCCTGGTGCCTTAGCATTGCCGAAACTTTCAGTTGCCAAAACCACCTCTGCCTCATTGATTATTACACTACTTTCTGCTGCGTGGAACTGGGTCGGGCTTGGTTGCGTGTCTTGCTTTGGAGAGAGTGTCTGTACAACCTTTTCTAAAAGAATGGGGCAAGTTGGTGCCAAGGGTACACCCTAGTGCATATGCATGTTTGTGTGTATGTGTGCACCACACACTCGCCTACCAATATCTGCTTTGTTAATCTCTTGCATGTCGCTGACAGTGTCAGAACAAAGTTTGTGAACTCTTTATTGCTACTTTTGGATAAAGAACTCTAAAATCCTTGTTTTATACTGTAAGCGCTTGAAATATCTTAAAAGGATTTTACTTGTACGTTTCTGTAAGTCCTTGAATGACATATTCACACTTGCATTGTTAAATAGATTTTTGGATTCTTTCATTTCAAACGGCTGAGTGGAATAAACCCCACGCCACATTTGCGAATCGGAAGAAAATTCACACATACATCCATATGTATGTGGCAAGAACGAGTGTATGGGTATCTATTAAAGTGGTGCACAAATGACTTGCTTATTACAAAGCAACAAATCACACATTGCATGTGACACTGTTTGTGATGACAAAAAGCAATGTAAGCACACAACTTGAACAGCAACGAAGAAAAACTGTCTTCAACAAGCAATACTACTTCGGCTCTATCGACAGTACACGAATTGCACGACGCTGCTTATATGCTTGCATGGCAATGGTAGAAAAACATTGTCATACAAGCCTTGCCGAAAGACATCAAGTACAATGTGTGAATTGGTGTCATATGTATGTATGTACGTAGTGTGTATTAGCACACCATTTGGAGGCAAAGTGTAAGTTGTATTCAAATATTAATTAGAATTTAATTTTTATTCTACAAAACCATCATACCAAACATTAACTGCCTATTTGATTTTAAAATATCAGGAATTCATGTAAGTAAATAATGCACATTTGACACAATTCACTTGTTTGAATTGAATTGTTTTTCATTGCCTTTCAGTGTCATTGCTTTTCTTGCTATCTTGCCGAAATATGTGTGTAGTGACAATGCTGAGAGAGAAACAAGTCGTGCAAAAGCATGATTTGGTTTTCTCTCTAGCTGCTATTGCCTGTTACTGTTAGTTGAGAACAAAACACTGCATTGTTGTGTGAATTTAGCAAATGATTTGAAAGCACATATATGTCGACTTGTGCACCACTTTAGTATCTATGCACAGGGAAAGCAAAGCAAATAAGATCTTATGGGTTTGCAAATATTTGAGGACAAGCTCGCAAGACGGCGGCGCACATTTAGGGATTGCGCAAGGAAAAAGGGATATTATGAAGTATTGGCGTATGTACGGTCTTCCGATGTTTAGATTCAAGTTTGCATGCACAAATAGATAATCATACGTATACACCTACACCTATGCACATACAGACCTACCAAATAGCCATTACTCAATTATAGGGCAACCAAAACAAATACTTCCCATTGCATGTGTATGTGTGTGTGTGTGTGTGTGTATGCATGTAAAATGAGGAAGGAGTAAATTGGAAAAAAGCACAAAACACAAAAAAGCAACACTTCCGTGCTATTTACGTTCGACGACAACTTAAGTACAAATATTTGCAGATGACCCGACCCATATCAGGCGGTATTACAAAAGAAGGATTGCCAATGGGTCACATCCATGCATATTTGCTGTGGCATATTTACCGTACTTATTTAAGTTTTTCTACTGCTGGCATTTGGGGTTGCCTTGAAAATCGCTAGCGTTCTTTACATTCGTTTGCATAAGAAATTATTTTGCTTAGCTCTGCGCTGCTCGTGGCCAACGTCCGGAAATTGCTTTATAAATAAATGCAGCAGGGACGGCGGCCGGGCGAAGGGATCACCAATTGTATCGCTAAATGCGCTACACTAAAACGATAAAGTAATAAAAATACTCCCTGCAGAAGCTATAAGTACGAACTAGGTTGTTCAAAAAGTTTTGCGGTTCGATAAGAGAGAGCGGTGCTACTATCCTAAATTTTGGTTTTTGTTGTGTTGGTGCACTTTTCATATGTACGTAAATGATGTTTCTTTTCAATCTGTAAATTAATTTTTCATTTCCTCACCATCATTGTTTCTTTGATTCCTTAGCGGGACAGAGGACACCAACAACATCTACGCGCCTGCTTTCAGCTTCATTCGAGTTGAGCTGTCTCGCGATCCACAGTTATTTTCCGCGTTTTCCTTGGCCTGTCAGGCGCTCTTCCTCCCGCTGTGAGCGAGTTCTAATTCATTGCCTTCTTCGCTATGTCACCGTTTTCTTTGCGTTAAGTGCGACCAATCCATTTCCATTTCTGTCTTCTAATCCAAATGTCTAGCGCCTCCATGTTTGCTTTTTCGAGCAATTCCTTGTTTGGCATTATTTTCGGCCAGAAAACTAGTGTGCAACAGATGCAATAATAGAATTATGCGAAATAGCAAAAACTGCTATCTCTGGTAGAATATGGCTAGGGGGAACCAAAAAATATTGCGCAATCGTGACTCTG
>JAYXIM010016840.1:0-10581 GCA_037575425.1 Anastrepha fraterculus
AATTTAGGATTTTCCCCTACGGAAAAAAAATCATTTATACGATTTGACGGAGTTCACTTGATTGAATATTTCAAATTGAAAAAACTTTCATTTTTAAAGATTTACGTCAATTTTGAAGTGCGAGTAAAAACGATAATGCATGTAAAGTACACCTGTGTTCAAAATAATAGGAGCTTTAACTTTTTTTTTTTTGGTTAATTTTCCTAGAAGTATATTTTGCTATCTGCACCAAAAACTATATAATTTAAAACTCGAAATTTTCTTTAAAATCAATAAAAATTTAACAAATGCAAAAAAATATGTAAAAATGTCTGACTTTTTATTTCGATGCAGTTTTACAACCCACTCAATTCTAGTAAGATAAAGTGCAAATTTCAAATGATTCAATTTTTTTGGTTGATTTTTCCATTTTTTTTTAACCGATGTGTTGAGTATTTTCTTCTAAGCTTCAGGCTTTATGTCCCACCGGGGATGACAGGAAGGCGAAGAATATGTGCTTCCGAAAATGTGTTTTATATGAGGGATAATTCTTAACATCGTACGCATAGAAATTGTCAAAAATCCACGACATTTTGTAGGTAAGTAAGTGAAATGGTTCAAGTGCCAGTCTGGCACTCCTCAAGCAGCACTAAAGCGCAGTTTTGATACCTTTATGAGACCTCCAACAGGCAGATATCTACAGGCAGCCAGAGCTGTTGATATAATGGAGAAGATGATTGGGATTGATGGAAAGTCAAGCTACTCGTTTTCTTTTATTATCATGTAGTTGTGCACCGGGAATTCGTTCCAAATGGTTATACGGTAAATAGAGAATATTATTTGGAAGTTTTGCGACATTTGGGAGAGAATTCGCATAGGAAATGGCCCAATTTGTGGAAAGAAACTCATGGATCTGGCACCATGATAACGCACAGTATGAGCCGTGTAATATTGTGAACACTTTTTTGACCAAAAACTCGACAAATATAATATCATCGAACAACCACCGTTTTCACCGGATTCAGCCCACTGTGACCTTTTCCACGGACGCCGCTTTGAGTTGATAGAGGCCATTAAGGAGAATTCGCTGCAGGAGCTGAAGAAGATCTCTTGAAACGCGTTTTAAAGGTACCTTGACGACTGGACTAATCAGTTGGCATTTGTGTATTGCTTCAAATGGAGCCTATTTTGTAGGCAACAATATAAATTTTGATGATTAAACAAATATTTTGTGTTTTATTGTACAATTACTGGTACTTTTTTGACAGAATGTATTATGAGAATCAACTAAATGCATTTTTTATTTAATTTTATCAAGAATTGAAATCGAAGTTTCGCCATTTTTGGTGTTAAAAAATTTGAATTTAAAAAGGTATATTTAGCTTGAAAGAACTTGTATTTACAGGAGAATTCTATTTCACTGATTCCCATTTCATTAATTAATTATTTGTATTTGTCCTTCTGCTATTTGTTCCTTCGACAACTCAAACTCAAACTCGATGCCGGAAGACGGTTGAATGTTTTTGAAAAAAGAGAACCAATTGTGAAAGCGAAAGGCTATGAAAAATTGTGTTAGGAAGTTTATGAAAGCGGAAATATCAAAAATAAAAAAAGAGCAAGACGTCGGGGTGGCATGTGCTTATACCTACATTTAAAGGAGCGAAGGAAGGGGCGGAAAACAGAAATGAAAGAACACCCCCAGCGTTGTAGGCAAACCACAAAAGGCAAACAACAATAAATACCAGCATTGGCGGAAAAATTTGCATTCAGCAAACAAAAAAAATCGAGTAGAACACAAGCGGATGTGTGGGCGCAAACTTATTCCATAGTACATATACCTACATATACATACACTACATATACATACATACATACATACATACATATACATACATACATACCTACATATATATACATACGTATACACATATGCGGTCATTTGTTTGCAATTGCCTGTTATGTTGCTTATTTGCATTGTGGCAAGAAATGTGAAATGTTCGTATATGGAAAAAGTTATTCAATTTGTCGAATGCGAAAAAAATGACAACAAATACGAAAAGTGTATGAAAGAAGTCAGTACGCCACTGACTCATGTATTTGCTTTTGTACATCGATGCACAGATGCCTATACATTTTCTTAAGCACAGCAAAGTTGATTTATTTTCGCGCCTCACCTGAAAACTCAATTAAAATGTATGGCCCCGACTGATACTAGCAAAACCACAAAGTAACTGAATTCCATAGATTTCCGCTAACTCTTTGTTTATTGTGGCATTGTGCTGAGAGTGAAGAAAAACTCTGTCACAATTTAATCTACTTGCAGTTGTTGCACAACTACAAAATCATTAGCTTTTCAGATGTATCGAATTAATTTGGATCGCTCGAGGAAACCAATTCTTTATACATCTAATTAATTTCTTATCGTTGCGGTTTCTTAGCCAAATAAGAGAGCATACAACATACAAATATTTAATTATATGAAATTATATTAGGACGGATACAAATAAAATGATGAGAAAAACGTCCATTAAAATCGATCTAAGGTCAAAAGACCTACCATTGCTCCATGGAAAGTTTCAGAAATAATAATGATAGGTAAACCTGGCAAAAGTTCTAATGAGGTATCATCATACCGTCTTATCTCCTTGCTACCTGTAATGTCTAAGTTATTCATACAAATAATTCTGCAGCGACAGCAGCCTTTTATGGAAAACAAACTGCTTATTTCTAATCACCAGTTCGGAATTCCATCAAAGCACTGAATGCATAGAATCACAAGCGGAATAGAAGAAGCAATCGAAAGGAAGAAAATATGCTCTTCCATATTTATCGATGTTGATCAGGCCTTCGTTAAGGGGGTAGTATGGTATTTTTTTTTTTTTTCATTTTTTTTTTTTTTTTTTTAAATTATTCTATAACATCTTAAGATTATTGTGTGAAAGTTTGAAGTGCATTAGAGTAAAATTGACAAAGACACAAAGGATTAAGTATCTACCTCTCCAACCGGATTTCACGCTGCCGAAAATCTTTAAACGCGTTTTTCTCACACTTGCTTTTTTTACGGTCGGTGTCCACTGTAGATTCATATCTACTGCACCGATTCTTTTCAAATTTGGTTTTTTTGTTTCTTTACTTTATTCAAGAGGTAATGACGTCGAGTTTTTTTTTTTAAATTTTGTCATATTTTAAAACAACAAAGTTTTCAAGTTTTTTTATGAAAAATCGGTGTTTTGACTTCAAAGCGCTTTAAAAAATTAAAAAAAAAAAAAAAAAAAAATTCGACGTTGTTACCTGCGAAACTTTATTAGCTGATGAAATCAATTTGGTTTTTTGATTTTAGTTGATCCAGTAATGAGTGCTGAGGGACACCGCAATAAAACTTTTTTATGAGACGTCCGCGAAGATTCGCTGCCACCAACTCATTTCTTCATAAAAATCAATGAAAATTTCACACAATATTCTTTAAATATGACTTTATAATGAAGTAATTTTAAAATTTTGAATAAATCAACTGTGTCGACAAAAAAAAATTCGAAAAATATGCTTGTTTTACACCGAATTAACCATACTACCCCCTTAAGACATTGCATGACGGACTACTCCATAAGCTAACGATCTTGCTTCCAAAGGAATTTTCGGGCATTTTAACTTCGTATCTAAACAAAAGATACTTCAAAATAAAACGCGATGGCACTTATTCAAGCCTGGATAAGTTCCACAAGGAAGTTTCCTAGGATTGGAAGCCCTTGCTCGCTAACGCTCTTCGAAGTTAGTCGGTGAATGTAAAACAAAACTAAACAGTTTTGCAAAACACAACAAAGTTTGTCTTATTTGGGTGCATGGACAGTTCAGAAACCGATTTGGCTAATAAACTGGCTAAGGAAGACTCTGCAAGTACGCTACTAGGCCCTGAACCCTTTCTAGGTGTTAATTCTACATCGATTCAACTATGGATTGACGTCTACCCATAGAAGACGTGTGTCTGGGTTGAGTTCGTGCAAAGTAACCAAGTGCTTTGTGAAAGAACCAAACAGGAAATACGCGACTCTTCTTCTAAAACTTAGTAGGAAGGGTGGTCCTGGTGGGTGGAATCACACGGTACAACGCATGTGTTCATATGGCTACCATGGGAGGATTGGCGACCCAATATGCCTATCCTGACTTGAGATACTGTAGAGCAGTTTCTCTGTAGCTGTCCGGCGTTTTCTAGAATCCGACTTAGGCTGTTGGGTTGGGTATACTCTTCCTCTTCCGGATCTCTTAAGATTTATCAATGCATCCATAAAAATTGCGGAATGAGGTCAATTTTTTCCATCCGACTGTATTTATCCTACCTCTCTATGCTTTCTACTGTAATCTGTCCGGGTGTAGTACAATGGTCTTCCTAACTTTTGCTTGGACTCTTTGTCCCATCCTCCACAAATCGAATCTAAATCCTTGGACCTATTATGTATGTGCATTTCACATCACCTTTAAAAAGAGCATAAATGGCTACCTTCGCTGAGGATACGTATATTTTAGCAATCGGTGACAATGAGACTCAGTTCACTGGTAAATTCCAGAACGACGTTAACAAAATCAATTAATTGACTATGAAGTGGCGTATAAAACTTAATGACACCAAATCAATCCATCCGTCAACAGAATAAACTGGGTAGTCGATAGATTTTTCTCTTTCAAATCTCTAGGTATCGATGGTATCATGCCAGTGATGCTCCAGAAGACTAAAACCTTGGTGGTTCCCGTCCTTCAAAAACTGTTTTTGGCATGTATCTCCTTAAACCACGTTTTTGCTAGCTGGAAGAAAACCAAGGTGGTCCTCCTTCCTAAGGCAGGGGCCACGTCTTGGCCAAGGACTTCAAACCCATAAGTTTCACCTCTTTTATTCTGAAGGTGTTCGAAAGAGTGATCGACTATTACATTCGAGAGCACTTTGGAACTAGATTATCTCCAGGTTAACACGCTTACCTGAAACGTAAATCTACCGAAACAGCCTAACATGACTTTTACATGGGACTGTAGGGAAATCTCTGGAGGGAAAACAATTCACATTAGGAGCCTTTACATACATAGAGGGCGCCTTTAATAATGTTACATCTGAGTCAATTGTCACTGCTCTAAATGGGCTAGAGGTAGAAGAGTCTATTTACCTCTGAATCTCGTCCTTCCTGAGTTGTAGGGAAATAAATGCTGTGGCAGGAGCGGCCAAAACCCCTTGGTTCGTACCCCAGGGCGTCGTCTTATCGCCTCATCTTTGGCTAGTAGCTATTGACGAAGCTTTAACTCATTTAAACGGGGTGGGGTAAAGGTGGTAGCATATGCCAATGACTTGGTCCTAAGGGTTTCAGAACCCTTCCCATCAGTAATATCTGAAATTTTGGAAGGTGCATTGGCTACATTCAGTAGATGGGCTGCCAGTTGTGGTCTCAAATCCAACTCTGACAAAACGGAGTTGATGCTATTCACCAGGAAATATAAGCCTCTGCCTTTTAAGCTTCCAAGACTTAACAACCAGTGTCTTACACTCGCATCGGAAGTCAAGAATCTTGGAGTAATACTTGACCCCAAGCTCCACTGGAAGTTGCACATAGAAAATCGAGTTAAGAAGGCCAGTATAACTTTTTACGCCTGTAAATCTATGTTCGGCAAAAAATGTGGTATCAAGCCACGTGTTCGTACTGTGGATGTACCCCTTAGTGATTCTGCCAATTTTGACATATGATTGCCTAGTTTGATGGGTAGCTCTTCAGAACGGCTACAACGCCACTAAATTGGAGAGAGTGCAGAGAACTGCATGTGTGGGCATCACTGGGGTATGTAGAATACGTTCCACCGCTGCCCTCAAGGTCATCCTGCACTTACTTCCCGTTGATCTTCAATTTAAATCCATTGCTGCTCAAAGCGCTATTAGGTTGAAGGAGATTGGCCTCTGGAGGTAACTTCTTGTAGGACATGGTAGCAACTTGAAACAGATCTCCTCTTCCTTCTCTGTACTTCGCACAGATCTTTCCATCCGCAAACGGGGTTTTGAGGGTTGTGCTAGGGCGATCTTTCCGAGCAAACTACATTGGAAGAAGGGGAGAGTCAGCATGGATATGGGTACTCTGCTTTCAATGACGGATCCAAGATGGAATATTGAGTGGCAGCGGGGTTTTCTGCCAAAATCGAAGTCAAAATAAATTGTTTAATAGCAATGAACGCACCCTAATGTATACTTCTGTGCTATATTTGGTATGCAGGTATGAACGCACACTCTGTTTCATTTCCGACTTCCGTTCACGCCAATTAGTTGTTGCCCCTTATAACTACATACTATAAGCATTAAAAGAAGTCACACGTGCCGACTTCTTTGATGCAGCCTCCGGCAATGTAATGCAAATGACAGTCACTTAAATTGTTTTGGCTCATTTGCAATTTCTGCCCTTCCTCATATTCTCTAATCTTTTCTCACATCCTGTCAATATCTCACATCCCCAATTAAACAGATAAAACTGTCGTGAAATTTTTGACTCTGTGACGTGCTGTCACAAACAGCGCCTATGCATCAAGGTGCGTTGCCAGCAGGAAGAAAATATATGTATGTGTATATGCATATGCATTTACTCATTTAAAGTAATTCTATTGAATATTTATACTGCGTTTTTTGCGCGTAGCTTTCAACACGTAAAAGCACTGCTGTGAAAGTAGACAGCCGCTGTGGCGCCAGTGGTAAAGGCTTGTCAAAAATGTCACCTCAGAGACGTGAAGTAATAAGCTGAGGCAACTGTAAAAACGTCCTTGTCATTCCATTTCCAAATATTTGTCGTCATATTTTGGGCATGCCTTAAATTATTCCGAAAATTGGTGCGTTTGGAGGATTGAGTTTAATAAGAAGTAAACTGAAACAATTTTGAAAAAAGCAATTGAAATGCAGAGATTTATTCAACTCCAAAATTTTGGCTTATGATTTTTAAAGTGAAATATCTGACTTAATTTTTAGTATTTTTATAAATTTGTATAGCACGTACGCGAGCGCTACGCTGGAGCAGTATTTTGCACTACATTTTTACTGGCTCGCTTTACGTATTTTAATAAACTTAGTCCTGCCATAAGTTCTGTTAAAAGTTACTTTTTTTAATGGAGTTAGTTTTAGTTAATCATGTAAATAATAAAGAAAGAAAATTTAATTTTCATTCGAAATGATCCCCATTTGCTTTTACACAAGCCTTCAAACGATTAGGCCTTTCAGCTATTGCAGTACGCACGGTTTCCATGGATATTCACTTCGCTGCTCTAACCAAAGATTGTTTGAGACTCTCCAAATTCCTGTGAGGTCTTGGACCCAAATTGTAGTCCAATGGATGTTTGGTTCAATAAGTACCCGTGTCTTCTGCAAATACTCAGCGGCCTGCTGCGATTTAAGGCTCAAAGCGAGCTCACAATGGAGGAATGTCACACATGGACATTCAACCATCTTAGACTCCTACACGGATATACCCAGTGACTGTGATTATCACCCTCCCATTCTTTGCTTCGAAAGGAATTTCCTAATGAAAATCCCTTCTAGACTGGAATGGTTCGAAGAAGATCCAACAGCCAACACACCCGTTAAGATCTAGACGGACGGATCTAAAATGGAGACCGGTGTAGGATCAGGGCTATTTTGCAAAGAGCTTTCTATTAGTGAATCATTTAAACTACCGAATCACTGTAGTGTTTTTCAAGCGAAAATTAACGCTATTCATGAAGCCTTCAAATGGTTAAAGATAAACAGAATATCATCAACAGATATCTGCATTCTATCAAGCTGCCCTACGAGTCCGGGATGCATTCCAAAGAACATCAAGGAGTGTCATACGTTGTCGCCAATCACTTAATCATTAGTTCCAATATCTGTGAAATTGCTAGGCAAACATGGCCAAGGCTAAATCTACGTCTGTCCAAGAATATTATAAAATTGAGTAGACTTCAAATTAGGACCTTAGTAGGGGCCCTCACAGGACATTGTCTCATTGGAAATCATGCAAGGAGATTAAGCGTTTACACGCATGATTTCTGCCGCTGCTGCAGGATTGAGGAGGAGTCGGAAACAATTCAACACCTTTTTTGCACATGCCCAGCTCCAGCCAGAAGCAGGAAGCGATTTTTAAATCCTACTTCTTAACGAATATAGATAATCTATACACTTCAGGTTTAATATGGAGAGGGAAATGTAGCCCAGCCCCCGCGACTCACAACGGACCCATTTCGTGGCCTAAGTGGCATCGTTGTTTCTATGTGCGATGCGGCTGCCAAACCTAACCTAACCTAAGTACCCGTGTGAGAAATGAAGACACCATTTTATTCAAAAAAAAAATTTTATTTTTCAACATACATAGTTCCCTTTTAAAAAGATACACTTCTCGCAATGCTTCGGCCATTTTTTTACCCCTCCAAAAATAGAATTTGTCGAACTCTCCAAAATACGCCTCTGTCTCCGCGATGAGTTCCTCATTTCAACTAAATTTTTTTCCCATGGGCCATTTCTTCATGTTAGGGAGCAACAAAACGTCGCAGGGAGCCAGATCGGATGAATACGGGGGGTGTGGTAGCAGCTCATAATGCATCCATGCATGTTTTGTGGCGACAACTCCGGAAGAATGTGCTGGTGTGTTATCGTAGTGAAACAGCACCTTCTTCTTCGCCAAATGCGGTCGTGTCTTCCTTCCCTCTGGAACGCCCTATGTCATCAAACATGAACCGCCCTCGTATTTTCTAGTGTACTAAAATTAAAAAAATTTATTTTTCTAAAATAAATAAGTTTGTGTGCTATGCTAAATTATGCCTTAATAACTACATTATGGGTGAGTGTAACTCGAAAAGCTATGAAAATGCCGCTTTGAAACTTTTAGAGACTACTGAGAACATAGCCTAAGCTATTTATGGAAAAACTAAGAAAACAAAAAAATGGGAGAAAAACTTCCCTAAAATTTTTTTTTTAAGTGAAAATATAAAAAATAATATATTAAAAAAAATCAAGTATACAGCCTTGGCCATACTAGTATTATTCACCCCAATTATTACTAAATTTTTCGTTATAGAAGTGAAGTAATGATCTTTAATAAACCAGTAAAAATAAAAGGAATTAGTGTTAAAATCATTAACATTTAGTAGGCCCACCCTTTGCTTTGACAACAGCAGCGATCCTCTAGGGCATGCGGCGTACAAGCTTTGCACATTCGGCCGTGCTTTTGGCACCGCATTCGAGAATCAAAACATTTTCCAGGCTGTTGATCACGTTTTAAAATATCCCACTTGTGCTCTGTGGGGTTGAGATCTGGAGACTGTGCTGCCCAATCTAAGAAAACAATGTTCTGGTCTCTAAACCAACGCATCGAAGTCGCTGATTTGTGACAAGAACCATTATCTTGTCGGAACTGAACTCCATCTAAATTAGTGTCGCCGAAAATATGCGTTAACGAAGGCTAAAATACAGTTGCGATCCATGCGACCCACGCAAATTAACAAAACATTTCACGCACACCATCAGCAGCCACACAGCTCCAGATCATAATGCTGACTCCGCCATACTTAACAGTGGGTACCAAGCAACCTGGAAAGTATTCCTCGGCAATCCGTCGCCTCACGAACGCCACTCGAGGTGTTCGAGATACATATGGGAAAGGAAAAAAACGTTTTATAAGATTTGTGTTATTTACTCGAAATTGGACTAGGACAAAAAGCTATGGTTGTTGATATTTTAAAAAGATGTAGACTCCACCTACATCGAAGTTCGATTCATCCGACCACAGAATAGTCAACCAATCTTCCTTCGTAAAATGTTGGTATCGGAGAGCCCATTGTCGATTTTTTCTGAAATCCACGGCTTTTTTCTGGCTTTTCATCCTTTTAAACCTGCTTCCATGCAGCCTTCTTCTAGCTGTTTGAGTACTAAGGGATTTGCCAAGTTCTTCCGGCAGAGTGGAAGAGGATATTTTACGATTTTTGAGGGGCTCTGGTATAAGATTTCGATCTTCCCATTCACTACAGAAAAGTTTTTCCCACTTTTTGATTTATTATGGTAGGATTTTGTCTCTTACGTTATCCTATACCTACAACCTGCGCCTCATGCCACATTAGGTAAAGCACACACGTTTTGTGCTCTACGATTATATGCAGAATAATATTTATGAAGGTACCGCCTACCAGCTAGGCAATCATTATTGACACGCAGCTTAAGAAAACTTTCACGTTTCACAAACTTCTAGGAAAATGTGTATGATTAGCTTAATTTGTAAATTTTCACGAACATTACCAAGCTTGTTCGCATCCTCTCTTTCAATGCCTTAGTAATTGCCTAACATCCATCGTCGACAACCGCATTGCAGCTAATTTACGGAGAAAGGCCCTGCGGTAAACAGACGACAACCGCTACAAATGTTATTACTCCACTGTAACTACACACATAGCTCTGCCGCTGCAGCTCTGCTACTCTCTATGACGCTGATGTGTATGCTCGTATGCCAACATCGCAGCCAACAACAGCGAAGCCGAAGATAGCAATCATATAAATATTATGAGCATCAACATGGATAGCGGCACTTTAAAGTACTCGCGTGTAATGACTAACCTGAGGAAGAAAAG
>JAYXIM010016847.1:0-47545 GCA_037575425.1 Anastrepha fraterculus
ACCAGCGATTGTTCGTGAGCTCGAGCACCTTAAAGTAAATAAAGTTTTTGTTTATCGCACCATTACTCGTTACAATCAGACTGGTAGCATCGCAAAACGTCTTGGAGGTGGTCACCAAAAGACTACAATGTCACGTTAAATGGTTCAAAAAGTGAAGAAGTGACTAGAGCGAAATCTCCGACGAAGTGCCAAACAAATTGCGAAATAACTGAAAATATCTGAGCGTAGTATCCGCCGCATACTGGAAAATCAAATCACAGTCTTGCCTTGCAAGATCCAAAAGGCGCATGATCTCACACCAATCCAGCAACAAGTCAGACTTGAGAGAGCGACGGAGTTGCTTCACTTGGCCAAAAGCGGAAAATTTCCGAACACTGTATTTTCTGACGAGAAAATTTTGCAAATTAAGCAATTCGTAAACTCCCCAAACGATGGATAAAACCCCATTGACTGACCGTTCACACGAGACTTGGAGTCATCGATGGCAACCAGGAGGCAGCACCCGCCACAGATAATGGCCTTTGGGCCGCTGTAACCGCAGATGGGCGCTCTCAAATCAGTTTCATCGAGTTTGGCGTCCAGGTAAATGCGTAATATTATTGGGAAAGTATTCTGGAGGTTGCTTTGAAGCCGTGAACAGACAAACATTTTGGTGGCAGACTACGGACGTTTCAACAGGACTCGGCACCGTCTCACGAAGCTCGAGTGAACCAGGAACGTCTAAAAGACAACGTTCCGAACTTTATAACGTCCATACAATGGCTCTGAAATTTACTAGACGCGAACCCGATGGATTATTCTCTTTGGGCCATTTTGGAGAGCGAGATCCGAACTAAAAGATTCACCAGTCGCGAGGTGCTGAGAAAAGCCATTTTCCGCGATTGGGCCAAATTTCTGCAAGTCATATTCGGGCAGCTTGCGATTCGTTTCTGGACCGTCTCAAAGCCATGGTTAAGGCAAAGGTGTTCATAACGAGCAAAAGTAAATTGATTCTTAATTTTGTATTATTTTCACACATTTTTTACTGTGAATTGAATAAAAGTAATTTTCCAAATCTAATTTATGGCATTTTTAATTGGTTACACTTCGAGTGCCGGACCCTGTAATGTAGCAGTGAATGGCGACCGCTATAGCGCCACAATAAACGACTCTTTGATGCCGGATGCCGGAAATTGAAGCCCGTGATCTCCACAACATTTGGTTTGAACAAGACGATGAGACTTGCGATACAATCCGTGAAACAATAGATTTACTGCGTCGTCGTTACGGTGAGCAAATTATCTCTTGTCCGGGACCAGTGGATAGGCCACCAAGTTCGTGGGGGTATGTAAAGTTTTAATGCTTTGTGGATAAAGCAGCTTCGCTTGAGGCACTGAAAGCCAACATTACTGAAGTTAATCACTAGACACCGACCGAAGTTCTCCAGCTAGTCATTCAAAATTTCAAAGTTGGTGTTTACGGATGACCGAATGACGGCGCAGTTCCGGCCAACATTTGAACGGGATCGTCTTTAAAAAATAAATGTCATGAATGATTCTACACAAGAATAATGAAGACTGTCCAATCAATCTGAATTTTCGTTGTTATATTTCAATTTAAAATCCGATACCTCTAAATTGATCACCCTTTTTTTCAGTGGCATAAAGACATTGTCCCATATTCAAAATGTGAAAAGAGTACTCCACTCTATGGGGATTACTTTATAAAGTAAAAGATGTAAACCTCCACTTTTCACTCATGAAATAAGTAGCTCAGCCTTATCAGCCGCCTCCGTATTATTAAATAGTTTGGAGCTCGTGCAATAATTATGTTCATATGTATGTGTGAATACAAGCCAAACGAATTAACCGATGCGGAACTTAAACGCAGTCGAACTCAATCAAAAGAGGCGTTAAATTATTGTTGTTTGTTCTGCGCTGAGCAATTCGACGATATAATCTTCGGTATTTACAATTTAATGGTGCGTAGCCAAAAATGTTGAATGTTGAATGTCTGTT
This sequence comes from Anastrepha fraterculus, assembly GCA_037575425.1. Classification (NCBI taxonomy): domain Eukaryota; kingdom Metazoa; phylum Arthropoda; class Insecta; order Diptera; family Tephritidae; genus Anastrepha; species Anastrepha fraterculus. Next base: position 1,998 of record JAYXIM010016847.1, read on the forward strand.
TGGCTAAATTTCTACTACGAGTAGCAATAAAAGGTAACAGCCGAGCGCACAGTGCCAAAAACACACCGCTACAGAATTCTTGTCGACCAGGTTTCCATAGACCCAGCCAGTGGTGCAATGAATTTTTTAAATATTGCATCGCTTTTGTTGATGACTGTCGTGGCCAGTGAAGCGAGATTTGAAGATTTTGTTATCAAGGACAAAGTTTGTGGTGCCTCATTTATTTGTAGGGGAATATGTATTATATAAAATAAATATTTGTCTAATTTCCAGAATGATTTAAAACGATTTGGAGACTATGACGACACAAGCGACGAATATTATGAATCAGATGAAGATTCCATGCTGAGTTTAGAATCACTGCGTCGGTTATCCCACGAGGAGCCCGATATTATGAACAGATTAATGGATATTTCGCTCGATTTGCTTCCACCAGATTTGCAGCCGAAATTTCAACAGTGCTACGCGCAGAGGGAGTTTTCAAGTTGCTTAGAAGATGACGACAATTCGCTGCAACTTGTGGAAATCCTCAATATGCTTCGCAGAAACATTTATGATTTCTTGTAAAGTCAATAAAACGTGAAATATATAGAATAAGGGAATATGAAAATAAACATTGATATACAGTATAATCTCGATAATTCGGACAATTAAATACCAGAGGTTGTCCGAAATATCGAATTTTCCGGATTATCGAGTGGGTAAAAAATTTAATAGAAATCAGTAGATCAGTAATTAAATGAAATAAACTTTTATTTAATCTTAAATTGATTAATACTCAATGAGTTATATGTACATATATTAGTTTTTATTCGGCCGTGAAATAATTCAATATATTCGTTTGCCGCAATTTTGTTTCATTTCTCTTTCTGAAGGCAATATCTCTGAGACTCACAAGTTTTAAAATGTCTCCGGATAAAAATTCCTGATCCTCTGCATATTTAATACAACTATCAAATGCGACAATAGCTTGAGAGTGCGAAATTTTAGGATCTTGACTTTCATTTTCGTCAAGACTGCTGTTGTCGTTATCTTCTTCCTCAATCTCGTTGATATCGAAATCAGTGTCGTCATTCAACCACTCAGTAATCTCGTTATCATTATATACATCAGGGGATATTTCAACAAGAAGATCAATTATTTTAGTTGAGCTGCTGGGCCGTAGCATCGCAAGAGGCAAATCATCATCTGTGTCCCATTCTTCGTCATAAAGAATTTTGTTAAAACATTTTCTGAGCACGCGTTCATCCACATTTTTCCAAGCATTAGACGATAAAAAAGCCACATCTTTTAATGTAAAGTTTTTTAAAGATTCCGGGAGATTGCTCGTTCGGCTGGACAAAAGTAGAGACAAAAAACTCTTCCGATAGTTTGTCTTTAAAATTCGGATAGCATTGTGGTCCATTGGCTGTATAAGAGCCGTGCAGTTTGGTGGCAAAAACATAACATATATGTCCTTATCGACATCCGACAGTGATTGGGGATGGCAAGTTGCATTGTCTAGCAGTAAAATGGCTTTGGCTGGTAAATTCTTTTCCTTTAAGTAACGCTTTTCTTCTTTAACGAATGAGTTTTCTTTCGCAATTTTTCAATTAAGGGTTGCACAGCAGTAGAATCATTGGAAAGTTTTTCGCCAGATATTTTTAAGAATTTAATTCCATATCGGGAGCGAAAATTACTAAACCAACCATTACTAGCCACAAATTCTACACTTTGCCCGTAAATTTGGGAACAGAATTGTTTGGCCTTTTCTTTGATGATTTCCGAGGAAATCGGTGCATTGTTTCGTCTTGCGTTTACAAACCATTTATACAAGTGGTCTTCCATCTTTTCAAACTCCGCAGGTCGCATAGTTTTACGCTTTCCAAGGCCACATTCTGTTCTAGCAATGTAACTGCAAAATATAATCAAAGGAGTGTAAACTCTTCTTACAAAATGTTTTCGTTTTTTACCTATCAATCTTAAATCCACTTGATTTTATGTCCGAAATTGTAGATTTACCTAAATTGTATTGCGCAGCTAGCTGTCGAATTGACTGTCCTTCACTTAGGTTCTTACGAACTTCTTTTTTCTAGTCTATCGTTAAAAACGTATGTTTTTTCTTAGCTGCTGGTGCCGTAGTTAAATTTATACAGTCCACAGTTAAAGAAATTATGGAGTTAATGTTTGAAATTAGCTACTGAACTACACGTTACGCAAATATGCTTATGAATATGAACTAGGAGGCTGACGAGCACTTAAACGCACTATTCACGCAAAGTAGTTAGCAGGGGAGTCCCCTTTATAAAATAAAATAAAAAATAACGGAATTCCTTTTTATTTCATCATATTCACTGGAAAATAAAGAAGTGTCCGAATTTTAGAGGTACATGAATACGTGGTGTCCGGATTACAGAGACTTCAATAGAAAACGTTTTGGTGTCCGGATTACCGCGCTGTCCGAATTATCAAGTGTCCGAATTACCAAGATTAGACTGTATCTAATTATAGTAAATAAAAATGCATTGAAAGTAAAACTGAAAAGTCGACAATAAATGGCTTCTGATGCTCCTAAATTAGTGGCAGTTACAAAAGGCGCCGGTTCACAATTAAGTTCAAATATTCTGGCTTTATTGCATTTGCAGAATTTAATTCTTTTTCTTCCTCTTCTTCTTCTTCTTCTTCTTGACTGGCGCGATAACCGCTTACGCGATTCCTAGTATAGCAAAGCGCACCAGTCGTTTTTTGCCCGTGCTAACCGACGCCAGTAGAAAAAAACAATTGAAGGCAAGTCCTTCTCCACCTGATCTTTCCAAAGTAGAGGAGGCCTTCCTCTACTACCACCAGCTGTTACTGCATCGAATACTTGCAGAGCCGAAGCGTTTGTATCCATTCGGACGGCATGAACCAGCCAACGTAGCCGATGGATCTTTGCTCGCTGTGCTATGTCTATGTCGTCGTAAAGCTCATACGGCTCATCATTTCATCGCCTACGAAACTCGTATTCGCCAACGTGCAAAGGTACCAAAATCGTCCGCACAATCTTTCTCTCAAACACTCCAAGGGACGCCTTATCGGATGTTGTCCACGTCTCTGTGCCATACAATAGGACGGGAATGATGAGAGCCTTATAAAGTGCGAGTTTTATTCGTCGAGAGAGGGCTAAGTAGGCAATTGAGTAGTGCGTGGCGGGTCGCAAGCCTAGTGCACAACCAGATATCCTCGATTGTTTCGCCGTCTCACATTAGCTCGCTCTCGAACGGATATTCGAAAGGTATCCAGAGGATACTTGGGCGAAGCATATTTTGTATTGTGAGCTGCTTGGAGCATAAGCCGAAGAATCGTCTTGGTCACTGCCATCTGGCGATCAGATACTTTCTCCACTTGCGTGGACTTCTACATATGAAACCATCCCCCAATTTATTAGTCCGTTTAACGGCTTTATCAGTTTATTGACTTTACTATTTTAATTTTAGTTTTTTGTTGTTGTCTAATATCACGAGTATAGGTCAAACCAGTCATTCGTACCATAACCGCGATAGACACGGGCATGGGAACTTGTGATCTTCTATGGAGAGCCAGTGTGACTCGTGTGACACTATGGTCAAGGATGACATAGCGGTAGCAAGCCAAATCCACAACTTCTCTCTTAGTTCATAGTTACACGACGCAATCGTTATGTGGAGAAGATACACAATACGCCGACAAAAGAAAATTGCCAAAACTCAACGTAATTTTTGAGCAACTTGAAGCTTGCACTTTGTTATACCAAAATTGAATGGGCTATAGATCTGTTGGTTGGAATCTCGGTAAAACACCAAAATTAAGAAAAACATTTTTCTAATAGCGGTCGCCCCTCGGCAGGCAATGGCAAGCCTCCGAGTGTATTTCTGCCATGAAAAAGCTCCTCATAAAAATATCTGCCGTTCGGAGTCGGCTTGAAACTGTAGGTACCTCCATTTGTGGAACAACATCAAGCCGCACACCACAAATATGAGGAGGAGCTCGGCCAAACTCCCAAAAAAGGTGTACGCGCCAATTATATATATATATAGATCTGTATACTCGGCATTTTTCTAGAAATTCTTATTAAACAGTGTGCAGTTTTTATGCAAATTTATTGAATTTTTTTTTCAACTTACACAAAATTGGAAAAAAAATTATTAAAATTATATAAGAGACAAATAAAATGCTGAAACCTAACGCAGCGTATATAGGTTTTTGTTACCTACCCACGCCCGCTATTTCTTATATTTATTATATTTTTCTTTCACATTTCTTATACCATTCCCTTTGATAATACGTATTGTAAATGTATTGATCTAAGTAATTTTGACTTAGCTTTTATCACTTTTTCATTTCTATTGGATTTTGACAGCAGCTGCCGAACAACAAGCCCGAATTGGGTCACTGCGTTAATATATTCGAGTATCTTACTATTTAGCTGTCAAGTTAAAATTCAAATAAATTCGTACTTATTTACCCTCACAATTAGAATCAACAAATCAAAGAAAGTATTTCCGTAATAACATCAAACAATAATACATTCAGCTAAGTAAACATTGAAATTGAGAAAGCGAGGGTGAAGAATGGATCAGATGACTGATAATACGGAGGTGGCTCGATAAGTTTCGGTAACCGAAAGATTTTTATTTTCCAATGCAGTAAATTACTTGCAACATTTCTCCAATTTCACAAAATTTTTTCAAGTCCATTTTTAGGCATTTATTTCATCGAGGACCTTTTCGATTGGCTAAGATTTTTGAAGAATATGCTGGAAGAGGGAGCAATTTGTTTATTTATTCATTCATTCATTCATCAATTAAAGTAGAATTGGTAACCTAATCCGCGCAATTCTCCAACTGCGCCTGCGAACTTGTGGCCACAAAGCTGACCGTTTTTGTCTTGAGTCCGCTTTGGATCGATCTAAAAAACCACTGCATATCATTCGTCGATGATTGTGTTACCCCTTTCACGGAAATTGATAAGCTTTCGGATTGACTTTATTGGCCACCGTGACCTTCTTCAGCTTCGATGCCTCTGATATGATTTTCTAGTGATGGCCCTCGGATTGAGATTCCTCAAGATCGCCAAATCCATTATTTTCTCGGTAGATGGCTATAGTGATCGATATCTCGTAATGTATCGATCAAACAATCTAAAATGTATACTCGTTGTCAAGGCGACATTTCACACTAAAAAAAATTCTTTTGCTGATTTTCGTTTGTTCCATTCCATTTGAGTTGTGAGTTACAGGGTGTTCACAATGGAAATCAATAGAGAAAAAATTCGGTACATTTTACAGTTTTTCTTTGATAAAGGCGAAAATGTAAGCCAGTTCGCTGTGAAGGCGCATTGTGAATGTTGTTTATGGTCCCTATACTGAAATAGTTAATTTGTAACATCAATTTGGTTTCGTCGATTTCGTTCAAGCATTTTTGATGTTAAGGAAAGAAAATGTCGATAAAATCACAGAAATAATCAATAAAATCCCGAAGGCGACCGGCATGTTAGTAGTCGTAGTATCGCCCACGAGCTAAAGATCGATCATGAAACAGTTTGGGTGCCACACCAAACTTGATGTATCGAATTTCCATCTGCAAAGCATTGACCAAGCGGAATGGAATCGACCCATTTCTTAAACGGATGGTGGCTGGGGATGACAAATGGGTCGCACACGCCAATATTGGTCAAAGCGTGATGAATCAACTCAAACGGTGGCCAAACCAGAACTAACTCCTGGCCGTTAGGTTCTACTGTATATTTAGTGGGACTTGAAAGGAATCATTTATTATGAGTTGCTTCGGTATGGGCAAACACTAAAAGCAGATCTCTACTGTCAACAACTGGATCGTTCGAAGCTAGCGGTTGGCCACTAACAGCTAGAACCGCCCAACAGAAGAGGTATTGAGTTAGGACACCCACGTCTGTAGTGACTCTCCAGTTGAGAAGTTGTATTACTGCATCCACCTTATAGTCCGTACTTGGCACAAGCGATTACCACCTTTTCCTTTCATTACAAAACTTTCTGAGCGATCAGAAAATGGTATTAAGAGAAAATTGCGAAAATCGATTGCTGGAGCTTTTCGCCAAGAAAAACCAAGACTACTTTGAGAGAGAGACATTATGAAGCTACCTTTTAAATGGCAATATATTACACAACAAAACGGTGCATATTTGACCCAAATCAGGCAAGCCGAAATATCTTCAATAAAGTATTGAATTTTACGCAAAAATAATGGATTTCTTTTTCCTCAAACTAATATTTATGTACTCAATTCAGCGAGCGCTGGCCAAGTACACGAACGTGTAAGGTCACGAGGCGTACGAGGCATATTCCGAGGATGACGCAATCTCAGCTCTCAAATTATGTGGGCATCCTCACGGGGCACTATCCGCGGGGGATACATGCCGTGAGATTCGGAATTACTTCGAGTCCTTTTTGCGTCAAATGTATGGAGGAAGAGGTGAAATCATCTCAGCACCTGCTCCTTAGCTGCCCAGCTCTCGGGAGACTAAGATTTAAACATCCTGGTTCTCACTTCATTTCTGCGCCTGCTGATATAGCAGGTCTTGATAACAAATATCTGATGAACCTTATCAGCAGCATAAAACGGCTAACACAGCCGCATATTAGTCACCGTTCATAGTCCACAAATACTCAACCCCCCACACCCCCCTCCCCCTCCTCTCCTTCACATCCTATCACCTTTCACCTCTTTTTCCCGCCTTGCAATGAACCAAACTTCTTTCGTCCATGTGGGCCCACTTTCTGGGCAACAAATACAACCTAACCTTACCTAATATTTATGTAAGCCTGCAACCTCTTGTTCATAATCCTACCGTGATTTTATAGTCCAGTGACCGGTAAGCACACAAAATTCATTTCGTTCTATTCTTATGAACCCACAATAAACCCGTTTGAATGAACATTCAGAAAATTAGAGTTTATTTTTTTTGAAAAATGCTTTTTAATAAATAAAATGTTAACCACCTGCTATGTTAATTTCCTTGGACTTAATGAGCCGCCCTCGTGCGAAGTGAATGTGATAGTAGGTGGTGATGATTAGAGATAGCATTGAGGTGCGAATGCATTGTACGATTATTGCGCTTTTGACAGAAAAAGATCGTTTGATATTTGAAACTCATTATATATGTACGTACATCTGTTAGTGGTGCCGCACAAACCGCGCAAATGGCAGATATGGGTCAATAATTTTTTTTTACTATGTAAATAAATATTTTATGAGGAACATAATACATAGACGGAAGTAATAAAAGAGAGAGAACTATATCTCATCAGTTATTAAATGAATAAAAATTTCCATACTTTCTAACTCGTTCAAACATCAAATTGTATTTAAAAAACACTTATGCATTATTACAGCAGATTATCAGGTGGGCAACAGCAGCAAAGTAACAAAGTTGCAATATTAGTTGTGTTCGACAACAGAAGTAGCCATCACCAGCCATTAGTCCAAATCAATAGCGTAAGCGAACGGAAAATTTGCAAAAAGTTGCAGTTGTTGTCAGTTGCAAAAATAGGCAGAAGACATCATCATCAGACATCATCATCAGTAGCCTTACAGTCGTTGGCAGACCATCGCTCCCGCAGCTACCTTTTTCCATTTAACTCGATCAATAGTCAGCTGCTCCCAATTAGCAACGCTCATTTTTCTGAAGAAAAAATGTGCGTTTTCTGAAGAAAAAATGTTCGTTGTCCAAACAAATTTCCATAAGTAGGTTTTTCGATCGTTTTTCTAGCTGCAGTTCTCATGCTTCGATAAGTATGGTTTCACAGCTGAGAATGGCAAACTGTGATGAAATTTCTGTTCAGTATTGTAATTGTGGAAATTTACTTTTACATTTCAAAAATAAATCTGTTCGCGAAGTGTTGAAGAAGACACCGAAGTATCGATTAGTCGTCGTTCTCAACTTGTTGGCATTTGTCCTTCGACTACATGGAACATTTTACGTAAGGATCTTGGCGTACGTACCTATAAAATAAAGTACGGCTCGTGCAAGAATAGAAGCCAAATGAATTCAGGGAAGAATTGAAGCATTTTTGCTCACGATTGTTAATCATCTAGCTGCCAAACCCGGACATTTACAGAAAAAGGGCCTATAGTCTCCTTCTCTGAAAGTTCAACACAGCATCTGCATTGGGGTAAACCTAGCTTTACCGCGTGTGTGTCGATCGTTCAATGACCGGTAAACACAACTACGAGTTTCGAAATTGAATATCGTGGAGTCCGCAGAACTTTCTGCGTCGTGCGTCTATTGTACTGGGGCCAAAGTGTTTTTGCAACATCACTTGAAAAAATGGTGATCCATCTCTTCTGCGCTTTCCCGAGATATAAGTTGTGGATACCGTTAGCCCATTAAGAGGCCTCTGATACCAATTCAGTACCCTTCCTGGCAAGCTCAACGGTAATTTCATTTCCCTTTATCTTTCCAGAGATTTTATCTCCTCCTTACAGGAGTTGACTAGTTTTGATCTACACCATGATGTCGTCAGAGCCTTGATAGCGGCTCCCTCGATCCCACGTTCCCTAAGCATTTTGCATACCCAGAATCGCAAAGACTTCTGCTTAAAAAACACTACCAGTATTCCGCAATTTTAAGGAAATTAGTTCATTGCATATCTTCAACAAGAACAACACAAATCCGATTCAATATCATGCAATGTTCAACGAAGTTAAAAATAAATACTCCAACTATACTTTTATTTATACTGATGGGTCAAAGATAAACCAAAATATATCATATAGCATAACCCTAGAAAATGAAATTATAAAAATATCAATTATTCCATATTATAGTTCTATATATTCAGCCGAAATTATTGCCATATCTGAAGCAATAAATTTAGTAAAGCACAAGAGAAAAAAGGTTGCTATATGCTCAGACTCACTCTCCGCTCTTAATTCCATAGCCAATATAAATAACAGCGAATATTACCCAAACAAAATCAGACACATTATCACACAACACTGCCCAAAAATTATTTTAATATGGGTGCCTGGGCACAATAATATTGTTGGGAACAGCCTCGCTGACCAATCCGCGAAACAAGCTCATCGAAGCCCAGTAACTAGCACAGACAATTTAAACTTACTCGATATTAAAAATCATATTAAACAACACTTCTACAACAAACAACTCCTTGAATGGAATCTAACCAATGACTGGTATAAAAACGTTAACTACACAAAGACCAATATAACAGATTTTCTATAAAAAACTAATAAAAAACCTTCACGACTAGACATTATAAAATTCGAACGCCTTAGGTTAGGACACACGAAAATAACACATGGCCATCTTATGAATAACACAAACCCATTATATTGTACTTGCAACACAGATATCTTAGTCACAGTAACTCATCTTCTACTGAGTTGTCCCCTGTATGCTACCTGTAGAGAACAAATATTCACTAACACAAACCCAATTTCACTCCTCTCAGTCCCTTCTCTTGAGTCAATATCCCTAATAACAAAATTCCTCAAAAGAACCAATATTTACCATAAGATTTAAAATAAAATTGTATCTACTAAGTTTAAGAATGGAAGTATGCATATGTATATAAAATTATCGAGCTTAAGGCCTCGCTGCTATAGCTCCTAACTTAAAATAGCTTATAAGATTTATGTTGTAAGCTAATTTTATATAAATAAATAGTTGATTTAGAGAAAACCTCTGCTCCGGCTCCCGATTCTTCTCGGAGTTTGCGGATAAAGAAATCTGCCTGAAATTCAGAGAAATATGGTATTAACATACTTACTTACTCATAGTGCACTGGCGGCATCTTCGGCACTTATTTCTTTTGAAATGAGAAAGGAGCTGCCGTTACGATGAACAGCGAGCGCTATCGGGCCATGCTGACTGAATTTTTGTTCGCAAAAAGTAATCACCTAAACATTGACGGCATTTGGTTCCAACAAGACCGCGCAATTTGCCACACAACGCACTTGACAAACGATTTATGTCAAATGCAGTTTGCTGACAACTGGAACTCAAGGCAAAATTCGATGACACACCAATTCCGACTGTTGACAATCTCAAAAGTTTGGGTGTAACCTTCGACAGTTTGCTCTCCTTCTTTGCGCACACAGCCGTAATTTCCACTAAAGTCCAAAATCGTAACAAGGTCCTCAAATCGCGTGCCGACGCACTTGGGGCAAAGACAAAGAATTGTTGCCATTGACATTTAAGGCAATTGACCGGCCATTTCTAAACTATGCTGCCCCTGTCTGATCGCCTGGAACTAATAACACGCAATGAATAAAGCTCCAGACTTGCCAAAACACTGCTATTCGGACAGAGACGGGTTACCTTCTGATGTCCCCTCTTCAACACCTTCACAACGAGGCACAGATGCTCCCAGTAAAGGAGCACAGTAAACTATTCCTGCTTGAGCCAGAGCCTCCTACCAGGCACGTCAGAAGACACCTTCTCAATTTCGCCAACGAGATCCAGGACAAAACGAACAGACATCTACTGGACCAGACAGTGTTTAGACAGACAATAAACAACATTCGTCGGGAGACCATCACCACCTTCTTAAGCTCCCTTCCACCGAATGCCGTAATCGGAGTCCAACCACCACCTACAGCAGATGAAGAGCTCCAGCTTCCCCGTGAGACCCGCGTAACCTTGGCACTACTACGTTCTGGATAGCAAGTTAAACTCCAACTTATTCAGAATTGACGCCGACATACCAAACAAATGTCCTGCATGTGAAGGCACCCCGCACGACACTAACCACCTTTTCACATGCCCCTCAAAGCCCACTCATCTAACACCCCCTCTCCCTCTGGACCCAACCTGGCGAAATAGCATGTTTTCTGGGACTACCTTTAAATGAGATAGACGAAGATGACAACAACAACAACAACGATGAGTTTTTTCCTATGTTTGTTTATAGTTTAGATGCAGTAGAGATGAGGAAGAGGAAGAAACAGTTGAGCACATCCTTTGTAATTGTCCAGCCTCAGCTAAATTAGCGCAGGTTTTCTGGGCAAATACTTTTTCAATTCTCTTACGGAACTATCTGACGTGGGGATGTGGCCAATCCTGCGCTTCATAAGAGCCACAAAATGGTTCCACGAAGAAAATTAAATGAGGTTCTCGTGTCGCACAGTGGGCTCACAACGGAGCTATAAGGTCGAAGTGAGTCGAAGTGGTATAGACCGACTACCACCCTAACCTAATCTAACTTAATCAGTTCTTTGCGGCAAAGAAATGCAACGCTCCGTTTAAGAACACTTTTTCGGTATTTGTCATCGCCTTACTTACTACCTCATCGGTTATTAAATAGGTCAATATTTATGTATACCCTTTTCCAAACGAAAAAATTTCAATACTTCAGTATTTACTTAACCTAATTATTTTAAAACAAGTTATAACCGCAGCCCGATGCCCCCTGAAGGCATACAAATCAGGTCTTAGAAGATGATTGAGGAAGAAATTTCAAAAAATTAAAATTATTTTACTCACGGGAAGACTAATGCAGTGAAAAAACATACCTCGAGGCCTAACTACAAGATGGGAAGACGGGAATGTTTTGAAAAAATCAGAAAGTGAGACATTCTTTAAAGGACTAAGGCTGACTGACTTCACGGTGGCCAAAGTGACGTAGTCTCGATTGGCATATTCTTTAAGAACACTATTGTTGACTGTGTGAGGAAAAATACCTCGCTTAAAATTTATATCGCAAATTATTTTCACTCAACTCAGGATAAAAATATTTTTACAGTATTTATTTATTCTATTCTAATTTTCTTGCGCTATTAACCGCCCATTAAATCATCGATAATATCACCAAGCGGCGCTGAAATCAGGTCTAATGGGTTCTCTTCGCAGTCGGTCGCGTAGTGTTCGCAAATCCCATGAGCGCCGTCCACTTCGGCTTGATAGTAAGAAAGTGGAAGATTTTCGGTTGCCGATGTGCTCGGTCTGGAAATGACGAAGTCATGTTGCAGTATATTTTTTATGTTTCATGTTTTAGAATATTTCCTTAAAACTCATATTAAAGTACTTACGAAAAAATTATATGCACTAATGTGCCCAGAACGCCGTTAACCTCACCGAGACCAGAGAAATTCGTCTCGCAAATCAAACGCAGCAGACAGTGTTCGCCGCTGTAGCCGCTTCTGCAATTAAAAAATGAAAAGTTGGATTTACATAAGAAAAATTAAATTAAATGCATAGAAGCAAGTCTTAGTTTCGGGTTAGAAAATTTAAGTGGTGTGAATGTAAGCGATAGAGCAAAATATAGTTCATGCGGAGGTTGATACTTAAGTTTTAGTTAAGCATGTAAAAATCAATACTTATATTTCAAGTTCCAAAATTCCTTATCGGCTTTCGAAATAATATCCATGAAGTTCACTGTTGAAACCAAAGAATTGCTGCAAACGCATCAACCGCTTCTTCAGTTGCCATAAAACGTTTAGCAGCAAATAATACGCAGACTATTGTGCGGGAGTAAGGATGGAAAGGATAAGCTTTTGGGGTTGAGGAATAGAATTGGAGGAACCCACTACTTCTGCGATGGCAGGCTAGTGCGCTTACGTTAGACTACCGAGGCCTTTTCCTAACAAAAGTTTACCCCCCATTTATTTATTGATTTATTAATCCTTTTATAACACTGTGCAGATATTTTGTGCAAAACTACGCAATTAATCCATCAAAATGGCGCGTTACTCACCTATCAAATTTATCCTTGAGTATGTGATAGAAATGTGTGCGCGTTAATAATGAATTCACCATACTTTTTCGCCGTCGTCGTCGTTGCGCACCTTCTCTTCCATCACTTGTTGCATTCGCTGCAGGCTTTGTTGTTGTTGCTGTGGTCGAATGGGTGCAATTGGCACAAACCTCTGTCTGAGACATTTGACGTGCTGCCTCACCTTGACTAAATATATCTTCGTAATCAATGCCAGTCTAAAATGAGAATGCGAAGGCCAAATCAGTGTTGAAATCAAGAAAAAATTCACACTTAAAATTGTGCGTATTGTTCATTTCCAGCACCAATAATGTATTTGGTTTTAAAGTGTTATCAGCACTATATTACGCACCGCGATTGGCGGTATATTGTACGTGTAGGGTAAATTGTAGTTCGCTTCGAAATTGTACGAAATGAAGACGTTGCGATGCGGCAACTCCAAGGGCACTGCAATGGCGGCAAAAATCTACATTCAACCACAGGAAACAGTTATTTGATTAGAAAGCATTAAATTTTTACTTTTCATAATTTTTAACACTTACACCGTACGCAGAATTAGTTGGGAAAAATGCCGAAGCATCGCACAAATTGCAATGCCATAGTAAACTATAAATTCCAATGTATAAACCTGTAATTTGTTTTAATACCATTTTATAATCACATTGAACTCAATTTCCTATCCACTTTTTTTAATTTTTTTTTATATTTTTTTTTTATTATTAAGTACTTTTTTATTTTTATTTTTTATTTTTTTTTTTGCTACTGAGTTTCTTAAAAGACAATATAAAGCGCGCACGCGTCCCTTCCCAGAGGCACCTGAACATCAACTAAATCCTTCAATACACCATTTGGGCTTACAAACTATTCGCTGTAGGTTGAGCAATGAGTGTACGAGAATAAATTCATATCTTTCATTCTTCAACTGGAGAGAGGCACGCTGAGACTCGAGAAAAGTCGAAAGTTGCTGCTAAATGGAATTGTCAACAAAGCCAAGAAATGAGGCAGCAACATTGTCGCATATCAGAAATTCTGAAATGGTCGCACTTTGCAGCAGTCGACGCCGGTAATAGAAATTGGCTGAAATCGTTGGGTAATAATAAATGCATATAGATCCGTACGTTAACTAGAAAAAAGTATTCGTTGAGATTTTTTACACTAAACTGTTTGCAACTGGCTTTCTCGAAATCGCACTGACTTACATTTATTGCACTAAAATCCACAGCACACAAAAATTACACAGTTCTACATGTTTTTTATTTTTTATATGAGACTGGTTTTCGTTGCATTTTTGTGCGCTGAACACGATGCTGGATCACAAAAGTGCCTATCCCCGCCAATGGCAACATAAGGCGCGGCGCCTAACCTCCTTCTTCTTCTTCTTGATTGGTACGATAACCGCATCGAATACTTTCAGAGCCGGAGCGTTTGTATCCATTCGGACGACATGACCCAGCTAACGTAGCCGCTGGATCTTTATTCGCTGCGCCATCGTAAATCTCATCGTTTCATCACCTGAGATATTCGCCGCCGTCAACATGCGAAGGTCCAAAAAACTTCGGCGGAATCTTTCTCTCAAACACTCCAAGGGACGTCTCATCGGATGTTGTCATCGTCCACGTTTCTGGGCGATTAAGTTCTGTTACTCACGCGATCTTTTCCAGCATCAGGTTAAAGAAGTCACACGACAGCGTGTCACTCCGGCTAAAACCTTCCCAATTCCGATGACGCTGTTGGTATTGAGTACCGTCATTTTGCATAGCCGTATTCATTTTGCGGGGATACGTAGTTCTGAGCGGCCTCTGTAGTCTAGCGTAAGTGCACTAGTCTGCCATCCCAGAGGTTGTGGGTTCGAATCCCAGGTAAAGCACTGTCCTCGCATTTTTCCAAATTTATCTACTTTCCCTTTTTCTGTTTGCATTGTGACTGCTCAAAACAAGCAAACACCAAAGAAAAACATACAGTTACACAATGCATAAGTGGTGTCAGCAAGAGGAAGCGGGCAATCGCGATCATACAATATAATAGCGCAGACACACCAAATTTAGCGAAGTCCTCAACCATCTGCGCAATCCTTCTGCCAGAAAAATTTGACACACAGACGGCGCTCCAAGCAGTAAGAAGGCGTTGTTTCTAAGCAACAACAGGTGGGTATTCCCACTACTTCAGACGAGTCGCCTAACCTACTAAAATAATATCCACAGCAAATGCAACTCGAGGGAAACCTGAACATCAAGTGAAAATATCAGCTCTCTTCTTGTTTGAGCGCCTAAACTCGCTCGAAGCAATTGGGAAAAGGCCAAACAAATTTTATATTCACAATTTCTTCTTTTGTGCGTTGTCTTTCGCCAAATAATCTCTCACAAGCAAAAATGAGTGAGCAGGTGCATTATCATGATACAAAAGCCATGTTTTTTTTCATAATTTCGCGCTCTTTTTTCCAGTATTTATTTATATTTAATTCTTTACAATCTTCACTCTATTTAACGCCCATTAAATCATCGATAATATCACCAAGCGGCGCTGAAATCAGGTCTAATGGGTTCTCCTCGCATTCGGTCGCGTAGTGTTCGCAAATCCCATGAGCGCCGTCCATCTCGGCTTGATAGTAAGAACGTGGCAGATTTTCGTTTGCCGATGTGCTTGGACTGAAAATTTTGACAAAATTTAATAATAATAAAGTATTTCCATTTGAACTAAGGTCGCTTACGAAAAAATTATATGCACTATTGTGCCCAGAACGCCGTTAACCTCACCGAGACCAGAAGAATTCGTCTCGCAAATCAAACGCAGCAGACAGTGTTCGCCGCTGTAGCCGCTTCTGCAATTAAAAAATAAAAAGTTCAATTTATATAAGTAAAAGTTAAATTAAATGCTCAGAAGCAAGTCTTAGTTTCGGGTTAGAAAATTTAAGTGGTGTGAATGTAAGCGATAGAACAAAATATAGTTCATGCGGGGGTTGATACTTAAGTTTTCAGTAATGAATATTTATACTTCAAGCCTTATCGGTTTTCGAAATAATATCCATGAAGTACACTATTGGAACCAAAAAATTGGTGCAAACGCATCAACCGCTTCTTCAGTCGCCATAAAACCTGACCTTGCATTTTATTTTTGGTCTGCGCTAATAAGGAGAAATTACTGGCTCCCAAAGCAGGACTTCTGGCCGTGTTTTTGAATGCTCAAAAACTGACTTCTTGGCATTGTGGTGATGAAAAATAATCCAACGGATTTTTCATTATTCTCAGAACACTGCTCTATATATTCTAATGACACTGGGGTGACATATTCCGAAGTGTTTCACGGGCGAACAACTTCTGTTGGGTTTGGATCACCTTGAAATATCCATATAGTCGTTGCTAGTCGCAATTTTATGCACGTCTTTTGATATGGTGGGTGGTAGGTAGATGAGTGAAATGATTCAAGTAACGCTCTGGCACTCCCCAAGTATATAGTACTACATCGCCGTTTTAATACCAGTATGAGGCATCCAACGGGAAGACTTCTACATGCAACCAGAGCTGTTTATGTAATGCAGAAGATTATTGGGATTTAGGTTGGCGCACTGTCCTAGGCCGTCGAAGAGAGGAGCACCCAGGGACCTTAACCGCCTAGCTGCCAAGCCCGGACATTTACAGAGAAAGCACGCAACAGTCTTCTTCTCTGAAAGGTCCCACAGCTTCTCCAATCGGGGTTAAATGGTCACCCCAGCTTTTCCGCGTGTGTGCCGATCGTCCAGTGACCGGTGAACACGGCTACGAGTTTGGAAATTGAATGGCGAGGAGTCCAAGGAACGTCATGAGTCCTTCGTATATCGTATTGGGGCCAAAGGGTTTTCGAAATAGCACATGAAAAAATGGAGCTCCATATTTTCTGCGCTTGCCTGAGAAATAATTTGTACGGTTCCCCTTTAACAACTGTCAGGGGGATGCCGATGACCGGGTAGGAGGTTTCTGAGGTTAATTCAGTCCCCTTCCTGGCGAACTCATCAGCAATTTCATTTCCCTCTATGTTCCTATATCCTGGAACCCAGATCAGAGAAATGTGACCTATACACCCAAGAAATTTGATCTCCTCCTTACAGGAGCTTACTAGTTTCGTTCTGCTCCATGGCATCGTCAGAACCTTGATCGCGGCTTGACTATCGGAGAAAATGTTAATATCTCCCTCGCTCCCGCGTTCCATTTTCCAATTAATACTCCAGCATGTCTCAATTGCAAGGTAGACCACCAAACGTTTATAGGATATAAGTTTTCTGGCAAAATAAATGTTTGATGATAAATGGCAAAAAACAAAATTGTGAGAGTAACTTTGTCTGCCACGTCACCAGGGATCCGGCTGCAGAGTTCTGCCCGCTCATTTCACACCTCTTCACACACTCGTTATTCATTGTTCAGATAAGAACGAAGCAACATGGGTGAGGGATGTGTTGAGTTTTTTCCTATACCACCAACCCAATCTCAGTTTTTTCGTAAACAAACCGCTGTTGTACCATTGTACAGATCCACAAGTAAAAATACTCTCACTCATTTACAGGTCGTCAAAAAATACCCCAGCGCCACTTTAACATTTCAATACCACTTTTGTAAACGGATAATAACGAACAATAACCTCTTCATTCGAGCAAAATTTCTTATCGTCTAGCATTTCTTCTTGGTCTGCGAACAGCCAGTAGTAGCTGGATGCAAAATGTGCCTAACACAGTGGATGTGGGAGCAATTCGAAGTTCAATTCAGGTAGTTTTGCCATTGCTCAGAATCCTCAACACGTTCTTGTTTTTCATCAACAGCGAGCAAACGCGGCACCAACTTTGAGCAGAACTTTCTCATAGTCAAATGCCATGTAATGTAAAGCCAACAGGTTCTCTTGATATCTTCAGGGTTGCGGCTAACTCACGAAACTCACTTTCCGATCTTTCAAAACGATTTTGTGGATTTTTTTTTATGTTCTGGTGTTACCGCCTCATTTGGACATCCACTGCGTTGTCCATCGTCGGTGTCTCTACGACCGCGTTTCAAGATGGAGCGGAGTCCCCATAACACTTTTCGGCTTGAAATGATATTTTGCTTTGCTTGAATGATATTTTTTCCCATCAAGAAACAGTGTAAAATTAAAACACGAAATTCCTTTTGATCCATTCTTTTGAAAATAACAAAAGTAGCGTCACTCTTAGCACAATAACTCACGAACTAATGAATAGAATATCATGAAATTTTCACAGCTGCCTTTTTAAGGTTAGTACTAACTGAAAAAGAGATGAATGCAATACAACTGGTGCCATCTATGTGTTAGGCCCGTGACTTTTCAGCCCATGTGTTGTGTTAGTATTCCACAGCCTCCTCGTAAGTCAGATTTAGATTAAATTTTCTTTATAAGTCCTGAACTGCTTTTGCCCGAAAGATTTGTCTTTGTAGGATAATTTTTGGGAATATAGGCGACAATCCACTAGCATTCATAAGACCTCACATGAATATGTTTGAAGGTGAAGTTATAATGTATACAAATGACAATTTGGAAAGCCAGTTTCTGGAAGGACACAATAAGAAGGTGTAAATAGAGGCAAGTTCTAAAATCTTTTAAAAAAAAATACAACTGAGTTTTATCTCCTTTATCAAACAGGTGAAAACCCCAAACTTGGGCGGCGTAACATTGTATTGCTCTTGTTACTGCCAAATACATAGATATTCTATTGGGTTGGGGAATAAGTTCATAGAGTTTTTATAATTTCTTTTATTTAAAGGCTCCATCACCAGTCACCTGCTCTTCTTTGCTTTTCATCGAGGTCAAAAAGCTGCCTAAGCACCCAAAGCAGCCCGAGACATTCGCGACGTGTATGGGGAAGGTGTTATAGGCGAAACTACAGTACGGTTTGCAAAGTTCAAAAATGGCGACTTTGACGACGATGACACGTCCTGTAGCGGAAGGTCTTCTGAATTCGATGCAGAACGTCTTAAATCACTTTTGAAGCAGCGGAGGAACGCTCGTGAATTGATGGAATAAATGAATTGCGATCATAAAACGATTCCCAATCACTTTCATTCAAAGGGATTTACCGTAAAATTTGGAGCCTGGGTGCCTCACGAGCTCAACGAAAAAAACAAAGAAAGTCGCATTCGAATTGCTTCTCAGCATCTCGCCCGCCATTGAGCAACACGCGGTCATAAACAGCGCTTTTCGTACCGAATCGTCACTGGAGATGAGGAATGCTGCCCATACACCAATATGAAGCAAAGAAAGGAGTGAGTGGCTCCAGGAGATACGCCAAAGTCGAGAGTCAAGCCGGATCTTCATCCAAAGAAAATCATGATAAGTGTTTGGTGGGACTGGGAGGGCTTGGTGTACTGGGAAATACTCGAAAAGAATGCCATGATTAAGAAGGAGTTCTACATTGCCCTGTTACACTGCTTGAATGAGACTATCTGACTGAAAAGACCTTTACGACAATGCCAGGCCCCATGTTGCACAAATCGTCAAGCCGCACTACAAGAGCTCGAATGGGAGCATCCACCGTATTATCCATACTATGCACCGACTGAATGTTTTCCCCCCTGTTGTTGTCATTGTTGTTGTTGTTGTAGCAGCATAAACATTCCCCATACATACATACGGGGAATGCTGCTGGAGTGACAGTCCTTGGCCGGATATAAATCCGAATCGTTTCGGTAAGGGGGCGTCCATAAATTACGTGAGATATTTAAGGGGGAGGGGGCCGAGTCAAATCTCATCTAATCTTACGTTGGAGAGAGGCGGTATCGGCAAATATCACGCAATTTTTTTTCTGATTGAAACAAAAAAAATTATACTATTTTGGTCCATTATCCAGATTGAACATGCTTAAGATTTAATCTTAAGCGTAATCGTAGTGTGATTAAGATCATTCACTAATTCGTTCGAAAGAAAATAATTTCATTCATACTTCGACGTTATACATTACTGCTGTCAAGCCACCATATATGTTTTATACAAAATAGCCCAACTTAATCTGAATTTACGGTACAGTGTAGCCCGTCGTTTGTTTTCGCGCCACTATCAGCCGAACGTGCGACTCGATGAATAAGAGCGTACGAGCTGAGTGGCAGCGACACACGGACAGGTTCCAACCTTCTTTGTGTAGAGAGAGCCAATATTTACTCCAGGTACATTGCAGTTGATTCATATGCGTGCCTATTTTTTTTTTTTTTTAGTTTTTTAACGAGTGTGAATGTCAACAAATTTTTATTAAGAGTAACAAAGGGAAATTGTTTTTAATTTTTTTTTAGGTTGTGAAATGCGATGATCAGAACTGCTGCAGCCCACGCCGGAGTGCTCTGCATATGATTCTTCACGACCGTTTTCTGCCACCTCCATACCCTATCACTTAGGTTGATTGACGTTTGATAATTCCGGACTTTAAAGAACATGACGGAAAGTCATTTGCTCCATTTCTAATACGCCTACCGATTCAACCGCTGAATGCCTTTATCAGCACGCCTTATGATCTCTATTGCCCAAGTATACGTGATGATTTAGAGAAAATATGCTGCATGCGGTATTTACTTCGCATCTATCACAAGAGCTGCAGAGCACAGGAGAGCAGCTCACATTGCACCAGCTAAGCAAGCGCGTATGTTCCGCAAAGTGCGACCCTCACGGATTGTCACAAGACGAGCTAATGAGTTACTGTGCGCGCAAGCGTCAACTGCTTAGAGTGGCTAGATTAGAACGAAGTTGAAGGAGCAGATGATTTTACTGAAAATCATATGGACATGTTGGTCCCAATAGTCTCTCTTGAAACCGCGCATGATTCTCCATGGACTGAATTAGAGTAGATATTCTTTTTTTAATCGCAGTAGTTACGATTTAAGTATTTTATTGTTAAATTTTTATTACTCTTATAACTCTCAGCAATATTGATTAGTAGTCTTAACTAGTCGTAAATAAAAGCACGAAGCAATTTTTTTTTTCTTTTTACAATAACAATCTAACGCGTTTACATAAAAAACCCACAATTTGAAAAATCTCACGTGAGATTGGGGGATGGGGGAAGGGGTTGAATAAAATCTCACGACATCTCATCAGGGGGGAGGGAGGTACAGAAAATTGAAAAAAACACCTCACGTAATTTATGGACGCCCCCTAACGGAGAACCGACTGTCGAGAGCACTAAATACCATGTTACGTTCACACTGCTTCACAGCAACTGACGCTAGCGACAGGCGGGAAAAATTCACGCATGTGCAGGAAGGTTACAGGTCTGCTTATGCAAGCGTGTGTAATTCAAATTTGTCAGGTGTTAGAAATAAAAAACAAAGTCGGATACTTTTCTAACAGACCTCGTATAATTTTCCCCATTTTTCCCTTCGCTACGTGCAAAAATTGTGATGCTGCTAAGTATTAATTGCGGTTGACGAGTTCCTATAACAATTTGAAAAGCGGATCTCTTTTGAAGTCGCAGTAGTCCGGAAAATGTCGATAACTCGTATTATTACAATTATTACTTCGCTCAAACGCTCTTTTTCATTAAAAGTAGTAAACGTTTCCTGGTTTAAAAAAATCCAGTAGCTTCATAAAAAATCTAGTTATTTTAGATGCCTTCGCCTTGCCACTTCTCTGCTCGTCATTTCTAGGCCCTGCTCACATGACGAAAAATTTGTTTATTTATGCCAGTTGCTTCATCTATGCGCCACTTGCCAACGCTTGGCGACACGAAGAGGTCTTTTCTCAATATTAATTTTTTCTAAGCATTTTTCTTCCTTTTTTTTAGTTTCTTCCAAATTTTACTAGGTCCCCATATCTGCCGCTATACCCCCAAAAGGGAAAGTGTAAAATGTATAATGCGCGTTTTTGTGACGTATCTATTTTCGTAACAATGCAAGTAATTTTCTTTGACAACAACAATAAAATCATGCTTTGTGTGAACACTTCTGTCCCTTTTCAAGCATCACTTGTTTCGCACTTTCTTTGGTTTTCATTCAAATTTGTTGATATAGTTTTGCTTATGGAATTCAAACAGAACACGTTTGCATACATATGTATGTATGTATGTACGCGTTTTTTGTAATTTTTTTTTATCGTATGTATGTAAATAGAATTCAGTTTACGCGGAACTGCAACAACACTACCAATAGCAATAGCCACCTTTTCGTGCGTCACTAATTAGAGTAATAGACAGTTGCGTTCAAATAAATAGTAGTGCTGGTAAACCACGAGCAAAGGGTGTTGCTTTGCCTATTCCATTTGAAATATACTGTAAGATGGTCATCGAGCTCAAAGTTTGGACCAAAAATAACAATTAAAGTTATGTAACCAAAAATCAACTTTCCCACTATTAATTTCTTATTTATTTATTTATTTACAAGAGTAATAAATAAAGGGTTTTCCAATAACAGCTGTTACAGGTGAATGGATTGCGCTACCGAGAGATGATTAACGATTTTTTATGGACGGAATTTGGTGGTATTGATCTGAACAACGTTTATTTTCAACAAGACGGCGCTACGTGGCACACAAGCAACGAAACTATTGATATTTTACGGGAAAAGTTTCCGGACCGTGTTATCTCTCGAAGAGGTGATCACAATTGGTCACCGAGATCTTGTGGTTTAACACCTTGTGACTTTTTTCTTTGAGGCCACGGGAAAGAGAAGGTCTACGCAAAGAGCCCAGGGTCGATTCAAGACCTCAAAGTTGGAATTCGTGAGGCTATTGAGGACATAGGGCAGCCACTTTGCAATTCGGTTATGGAAAATTTCATGAAAATTGTGCTGTGAGGGTGGTCGTGGTGGTCATTTGCCTGACCCATCCAGTTATCTGCTTTCTGGACCATTCCCATTGCGTGCAAACGTTTACCGACGATGGATCTGTCAACATCCAGCACTTTAGACATATCATCAAAAGTTCGACATGCGTATTCATCCAATGATTGTTGTAGTTGAGTATCTTCGCATTTTTTCGGTGCCCCTTCGTGTTCTCGTCGTAAAGCTCATACAGCTCGTTATTTAATCGCCTGCGATAGTCGCCGTCGACAAAGTGCAAAGGAGCAAAAATCTTCGGCAAAATCTTTCTCTCAAACACTCGAAGGGACGCCTCATCGGATAAGTTATCGTCCAAACTTCTGCGCTGCGACAGGACGGGCAGCTTCGACCATATTTTGCACAGGAGCTGATGCATGCACTTGGACCAGCCTAGTGCAGAACATTTACAAAGGGTGTGTTCTGAATTTTCAGTGTCCATTTGTACACAGAATCAGCAGATGATGGTCTCAGTTTTATTTAAGGGGTATCTCAGGCTACAGTGGCCTGTAAAGTAACCAGTTAAAAGTTTTAAGTCTACTCGTCTGAGTGAAAGTAGTTTATCAGAAATTCCTCTGTCTGGCGTTAAGAATTGTTTCGCTTATCGCTGACCAATAGAATTACGCCAGTGTTCAACGAATTTTTTCTCCTCCCACATTCTGAGAAGTTCGTTGATGTTGCGCTTTGTAACAGAAAGGCTCAACAACAATTAGAAGCATTTTTGCCCCTTTTTTAGCTAGATGGTCTGCTATTTCATATCCCTCGTGTCCAGGGGCCCAGCCTAAAACTAATGTGTTGAAGTTCCCTAGCATATTAAGAAGATTCAGGCAGTCATATACCATTTTTGAGGTGATTGTAGTTGATAGAAGAGCTTTCAAAGCCGCCTCACTATCTGAAAGTATGTAAATGAGGGTTCCTCTCATTTTTCTACGGAGACACTCCCTTACACATATCTCTCAATGGCATGTATTTCTGCCTGGAAGATAGTTGCATTGAGACCCATTGGAATCGGTTCTTTGAATTTAAGCCCATTGATTCCCGCCCGTGTTCTGCCATCTTCTAATTTCGATCTATCTGGCATCCGGGTTTGAAGGTGATAGAATTATTTTTCCAAGTTTATTAATAAGAACTTGAAAGTTCCTGAAGATAATGATTTTGGGAAGTAATTTATCCACCCTGTAAATAATAGGATTTTGTCGCAAGTTTTCTAAAATCTTTAAATGCCATTCATTTCTTCATTTTTTTGACCGGAGATGTCTTTTAATCTTAAGCAACTCTCAAACGACGCTTCTTTTTCAATTAAAAATGAAAGCGGACACAGGTGTGGCAGTACAGTTTATTGGGATCATTTACCGCATTTCGTTGCTTAACTTTAGGCCCCCATGCTAGGGCAGCGTAAGTGACTATAGGCTTAACAATTGTAGTGAGTGTCCAGTAAGTCTTTCTGGGACTGAGTCCCGTGTTTTTCCAAAAAGCCTTGTGCAGGCAATGCAAGAATGCATTTCTCAAGATGAGAACTCCAAGTGAGCGTTTTATTAAGGTTGATGCCAAGGTAAAGTAGCAGACTAGATAATAGACGAAAGGTAGCGAGAAATCAGTGTCTGTAGTGATAGATAAGCTGCTCTGAAGGCCTTCTCAGACCTAGTAGTAGTGAATTGCGAGCCTTAATAAGACTAATTACGGAGCACAGTCCAAAAAAAAAGTGTTTTAGATAAGTATGCAGAAATAACCACATGCTCTTCTTTTATGATGTATTACAACATATTGACAGTATCTGATTAGATGAAAATGTATATGTATTTACTTTTACCTAGGGAGGCATAGTAAATATCTTGACAATTGGGTTTTTTTGGTTATGTCACTGTGACAGTTAATTAGCGATATAGTCACAATAGGCATCATCAACGATCCACTGTGCACATCTTGTTTGTAGGATGAAGATGGATGCATTTTCTCTGCCGCTGTTCGGCTTTCATCCAACTGAGATGCTTCATCTTTGGGTCGGATGCATTGAGACTGGACGAGCTATATTCGCTTTCCGTCGACAAACTGCTAAAGTTCATAAAAAATCTAGAAAGTTTGCTTAGAAGAAATAGAATCACCAGTTCACCTGACCCTCTCTATCATTTAAATCCTAACCCTTGATCTTAAATAAAATTGCCTGAGTGCTTGGAAAAACCTTTCCGGCCAACAACATTTAAATTCCCTTCCATTCCCACAACTTGAATTAATGTGTTGATGAATAAACTTAGAGTAATCCGCTGTAGCCCAATGGGTTGATGCGTGACTACCATTCGGGAGTGCGTAGGTTTGAATATAAGTTTAAATAGAAAAAGTTTTTTCGAATAGTGGTCGCCCCTTGGCAAAACCTTGGCAAAAAACGGCAATGGCAAACCTCCGAGTATATTTCCGCCATTAAAAAAACTCCTCATAAAATATCTGTTTAAAATACATTCTGTCAAAAAAGTACCCCGAATTGTTCAATAAAATGGAAAATAATTCTTTAATCATCAACATTTATTTTGTCGCCTTCAAAATAGGCTCCATTCGAAGCAGTACACATATGCCTAATCATTGGCATCCAGTCATCAGATCACCTTTTAAACGCGTTTGAAGAGATCCTCTTCAGCTCCTTCAGTGAATTCTCCTAAATGGCCTCTATCGACTCCAAGCGGCGTCCGTGGAGTGGCAGTTTAAGTTTTGGAAAAAGGAAAAAGTCGCAGGGGGCTAAATTCGATGAATACGGTGGTTGTTCGATGATATTTGTCGAGTCTTGATCATGAGTTTTCTTTCCACAAATTGGGTCGTTTCCTACGCACATTCACTCTCAAACGTCGCATAACTTCCATATAATATTCTTTATTTACCATAGAACCATTTGCAACGAATTCCTAGTGCACAGAACCAAGGTAATCAAAGAAAACGAGTAGCATGACTTTCACTTTTGACCGACTTTGACGTAGTTTTTTTGGGTTTTGTCTCATGGGGATAGCGCCATTCAGCCGTCTGTTGAGTGGTTTACATGTCAAACTCATAAGCCCACGTCTCATCACCTGTTATGATGCGCTGGATAAACGTTGGGTTCGAGTTCACTTGCTCAAGCATGCCTTCCGCCACCTTCTTCCGATGAATTTTTTCAAAGAAATTCAACTCTCTTGGCACGAGTCGAGCAGCCACTCACCTCATACCCAATTGATGGTGTAAGATGTTGTGAATTGATTCGAGAGACACGCTAAGGTCACAAGCTATCTCCCTCAAACTTAAATGATGGTTTTCCAGCACCATTTCCTTGACTTTGTCGACATTTTCATCCGTTGAAGACGTTGACGTTGATGGGCGACCAGACCGGGGCTAATCTTCCACGACTTTTCGGCCCTCTGCAAAAGCCTTATACCACTCGTAGACCCGTGTTTTTGATAAAGCACACTGGCCATAGGCTTTCTGCTACATTTTCAACGATTCGCCACACGAAATCCCGTTCAAAAAATTCTTTGTTCGATATTTATTTTTATATTTTATAGTGAAAATCGCAGAGCACACCTGCGATTGACTGATATATTTAAATGCCAAAAACAAGCTAATTGACAGATCACGCTCAAACACTGCGACTCTATGGAGGACAGTTGTACCAACATTCCAGCAAAAAATGTTGAACATTTGTGCAACGCGCGCTTTTTAAATGAACAATTCCCGATATTTTTTTGGCAGAATGTATCTGTCAGCTTGAAACTGTAGGTTCCTCCATTTGCGGAACAACATCAAGACGCACACCACAAATAGGAGGAGGAGGAGCTCGACCGAACACCTAACAGAAGTTTACCCGCCACTTATTTATTTATTTATTAATCCTTTTAATTACACTGTGCAGATATTTTGTGCAAAATTACGCAATTAATCCATCAAAATGGCGCGTTACTCACCTCTCAAATTTATCCTTGAGTATGAGATAGAAATGTGTGCGCGTTAATAATGAATTCACCGTACTTTTTCGCCGTCGTCGTCGTTGCGCACCTTCTCTTCCATCACTTGTTGCATTCGCTGCAGGCTTTGTTGTTGTTGCTGTGGTCGAATGGGTGCAATTGGCACAAACCTCTGTCTGAGACATTTGACGTGCTGCCTCACCTTGAATTAATATATCTTCGTAATCAATGCCAGTCTAAAATGAGAATGCGAAGGCCAAATCAGTGTTGAAATCAAGAAAAAATTCACACTTAAAATTGTGCGTAATGTTCATTTCCAGCACCAATAATGTACAGTGAAACCTCCCCTTGCGGACACTCCCCATAACCGGACAAAAACTGAGGAACCAAGCTTTATGTTGTGTTTTTAGAACGAATTCCACTCTAATAACCGGACGCGGACACTTTTTCTCATTTTTTTTGTTCTAATCAACTCTTGAAAGCGGACGCGGACCTCTCGGTAACGGACAAGCAAAATATATCACTGAACAAATGTGTAAAGAAAACAATAAAAACCTCTCATAAGCGGACGCGATACTCTAATCCACGGACAACAAAGATAGTAGATAGACAATAGTTGAAATAAAAGATATTAAAAGAATATGGATGGGCGGTGATAACGTCAACAAAAAGAAAAAGTTCTGAAACGCGGATGGCTCAAAAATTGACCATTTGAGTTTCGAATGGTTCGTTAAGGCCAGAAGCCAAAATATACCAATATCGGGTATTATTATAAAGGAAAAAGCAAAAGAAATCGCTGGCCGATTAGGTATTCAAAATTTGTCTGCGTCAAATGGATGGTTGGAGAAATAGCGTAGGCGTCATAATGTGACTTTCAAAAGAATATGTGGGGAATCTTCTGAGGTTAATTTCGAGGACTGTGTGCCAATATGGTTGGAGATAAAGAAAGGCCATTGGTTATCGGAAAAGCAGCATGCCCACGCGCCTTTAAAAGAGGCAATATAGGAAGTTTGCCAGTGGAATGAAAGTCAAACCGGAAAGCTTGGATGTCTCGGGAAATTATGTGTGAGTGGCTAGAAATGCTTGATAAAAAAATGGGCTGCCAGAAGAGAAAAATTTTATTATTTTTGGACAATGCTACAACTCACCCTCGAGATATTAAACTAGATAACATAAAGTTGATCTTTTTACCTGCTAATACAACATCCGTTTGTCAGCCCCTCGATCAGGGTATAATACAAAATTTTAAGTGTCATTACAGATGCCATATAATCAAACATATTTTGACAAAATTAGGAGACATGCCAATGGACAGACTTTCAAAAACTTTTGACATTTTGGAGGCTGTTTTTTTATTAAATCTTGATGGGACAACGTAACGGCAGAAACAATTAAGAATTGTTTTTCGAAAGCCGGGTTTCAAAAACCTCCGCTTGAATGTTTTGACTTCGAGGCAGAGGATGATATTCCCATAACGACACTAGCGGCTTTGATAAAGATTTTAAATGAAAATCAGCAAGGTCAGTATATAGAAGAGTTTTTGTTAATCGATGAAGTTGTTAATACAGAAGACAATAATATTGACGTTGTCATTGACGAAATTAATACTGAGGAATTATCTGACGGAGAAAGCGAAGACTCAAATCATGTATGTGTCCAGGATGAATGTCAGATCAAGTCATATCCTGAAGCATTAGAACAACTGCGTCGCATTAAACAATTTCTAAGAGACGATATTACTGGATTCCAATACGCCAAGGCTTTAGAATGTCATCTTGAAAACCTTTTTCTGTAACATAAACAGGAAAATCTACGACAGACTACGGTATATGAATTTTTGAAACCTAACATATAAATATGTTCAATCAAATATGTATATTCAAATGTGTAAATATACTCATTGTTCCCAATACAAAAATGTACATACATACATATGTATATATTTTTCAATAAATATGAAAAAAACTGAACGTACCATAAAAGAACATAAAAAAATTATTTAAAGAGGTGGGATAGTAATTTTAACTTAGAGTTTTTTTTCAACCCCCATAAGCGGGCACTCCCCATAAGCGGACGAAAATTGTGGAACCGTGAGTGTCCGCTTGTGGGAGGTTTCACTGTATTTGGTTTTAAAGTGTTATCAGCACTATATTACGCACCGCGATTGGCGGTATATTGAACGTGTAGGGTAAATTGTAGTTCGCTTCGAAATTGTACGAGATGAAGACGTTGCGATGCGGCAACTCCAAAGGCACTGCAATGGCGGCAAAAATCTACATTCAACCACAGGAAACAGTTATTTGATTAGAAAGCATTATATTAATTTTTATTTCATTTATTATTTTCAACACTTACACCCCAGCAAGAATTAGTTGTGAAAAATGCAGCAGCATCGCACAAATTGCAATGCCATAGTAAACTACAAATTCCAATGAATAAACCTGTAATTTGTTTTAATGCCATTTTATAGTCACATGGAACTCTATTGCCTTTGCACTTTTCTATTTTTAATTCTTTCATTTTTATTTTTTTATTTATTTTTTTTTTTGTTACTGAGTTTCTTAAAAGACAATATAAAGCGTGCACGCGTCCCTTCACAGAAGCACCTGAACATCAACTAAATCCTTCAATACACCATTTGGGCTTACAAACTATTCGCTGTAAGTTGAGCAATGAGTGTACGAGAATAAAATCATATCTTTCATTCTTCAACTGGAGAGAGGCACGCTGAGACTCGAGAAAAGTCGAAAGTTGCTGCTAATTGGAATTGTCAACAAAGCCAAGAAATGAGGCAGCAACATTGTCGCATATCAGAAATTCTTAAATGTTGGCGGTTTGCAGCAGTGAACGCCGGTAATAGAAACTGGCTGAAATCGTTGAGTAGTAATAAATGCATATAGATCCGTGCGTTAACTGGACTTGAGATTTTTTTATACTAAACTGTTCACAACTGGCTTTCTCGAAATCGCTAGCGTTACATTTATTGCACAGCACACAAAAATTACACAGTTCTAATTGTTCTTTTATTTCTTATCCGTTTAAGATTTTAGATTAGATTTGTGGGGGTTGGACAAGTTCAAGCACTCAGTCAGTAGACAATTGTACTACAACCTTCAATTTTGTGGACCTTTATTGGCACCATAAGGCGAGTCACCTAACCTCCTTCTTCTTCTTCTTGATTGGCACGATAACCGCTTAAGCGATTTTGGCCGAGTTTAACAAAGCGCGTCAGTCGTTTTTCTCCCCTAGTGAATTCACGCCTAGTGAATCCAAGTCCTTTTCCACCTGACGTTTAAAACGCAAGAAGGCTTTCCTCATCCTCTGCTGCCACCAGCTGGTTCCGCATCGAATACTTTCAGAGCCGGAGCGTTTGTATCCATTCGGACGACATGACCCAGGCAACGTAGCCGCTGGATCTTTATTCGCTGCGCTATGTCTATGTCGTCGTAAAGCTCATACAGCTTATCGTTGCATCGCCTGCGATATTCGCCGTCGCCAACGTGTAAAGCTCCAAAAAGCTTCCGCAGAATCTCCAAGAGAAGCCCCGTTATTGTCCGAGCTTCTGCGCCATAGCTTAGGACGGGCATGATGAAAGCCTGGTAGAGTGTTAATTTTGTTCGTCGGGAGAAGCCTTTACAACTCAATTGCCTACTTAGTCCAAAGGAGCACTTGTTGGCAAGAGAGATTCTGCGCTGGGTTTCAATGATGTCAATATCAGGGGCATACGCCAACAATTGTACGCTCTTATAAAAAATATTGCCTAAGCGAATAAGTTCTGCGACTCACGCGATCTTTTCCAGCATGAGGTTAAAGCAGTCACAAAACAGCGAGTGACCCTGTCTGAAACGTCGTTTGGTATCAAATGGCTCGGAGAGGTCCTTCCCAATCCCGAGGCCACTGTTGGTATTGAGCAACGTCATTTCGCATAGTCGTATTTGTTTTGCGGGGATACCAAATTGAGATATCCGACAATTCAGACGAGTCGCCTAACCTACTAAAATAATATCTACAGTAAATGCAACTCGAGAGAAACCTGAATATCAAATGAAAACATTTACAATCTTCTTGTTTGAGCGCTTAAACTTTTTGACTCAATTAGGAAAAGGCCGAACAAATTTTTAATTCACAACTTCTGTATTTTTCAACATATTTATCATTAATTTCTATACATTTCGAAAGTTGACACCACTTCAAGGCACACACTTTACGGTTTTTAAGGCCAATTCCTTTATTACTTACTTACTTACTGCTGCCTTGATCTCCTCGTGGAGCATATGGACTGTCCTTTATTATCGCCTAATTATTATCGAAGTTCTTTTCTATCAAATTTTATTTAATTTTTCGAAAATAAAAAAGTGGTAGCACTAGGTGGTGCTTGGCGAATTTCTTTATACCTGACAACGCGACGAAGCTGCGGCGTTATATATGAGGAAATGCGTAAGAGGTAACGGCATGGTTCAGCTTATTTCTAGTAGCCGAAAAAGTTGTTGAAAATTTGCTTAATTTTCAATTTACAATATAAAATTTTTTCTCTGCCGCAATAAATTTTCATCACTTCTTTTGCCACTTACTTCATCTGCTCGGCTTTAGTGGATGAATTAGTACCCCAGGGCTCCATACTACAAGTATAAGAATATATCCTCTGCTGCTTGGTTTCAAGTGCGGATCTTGTAAATTTTATTGAAGGTTGTGGGGCTGTGTAATTTAAAATTTTTGAGGGAAATATTTTACAAGAAGTACACACACCTTTTTCTAAGCATCCATTAGCGCACAAAAATACAAAAATTGTGTTGTCCTTTTGTAGACATATCAACGTCATTATCATAGACATTATCAAGGCTACAACCCTAATTTTTTTATAGAGTTAATAATGCGCAGTAAAAATGTCCTTGAAGTTGTGCACATTTCAAACCAAACATTTTCGTCAGATCATCTTCAGGTTTAGGTCTTATCCAGAAAAAAAAGTAAAAAAAAAAATTGTAATAAAAATTATATTAAAATTTGAGGGAGTGAATCTAATATTCATTTAAAACCTTTTTTTTTGTGTGCGTTCTGATTTTGTTCCACAAATAGAGGGACCTCCAATGATAGCAGGGATCGGAGTGACGATGGCAGTGTCTTCTCGAGGCTCTATGCTCCCCAGCGGAATGAACGAGGAAAAAAGATTAAGATCCTTCTTAGGCTTAATTTCATTGAAAATATAAAAGCCCTGGAAAAAAAATGTATTTTCGGATTTGGTGTACTTAATACACTATGGAACAAATTTTTCGCATAATCCTTCCACTTTTTTTATGGAGCTGCAGCACTGTACTACGGGATAATTCCTTTCTTTATCCTCTCTGCTTCCTAAATATTAGCGATACAACCATCGCATTATAGCCCAGTACTCAATATTCATTTCCTGGCTTGCCTCCCACAGAAGTTGTGAAGTCTGAAATCTGCTGTGATGGTTATAGAACTTCTATCGACTCTTTCTCTGTGGCTGCTGATATACTAATTTTTGCAGTGAAACTTAAAGTGAAAAGATCGAATCAAACGAAAGAATCAAATTATGACTTCACGGAACTACAAGTAAACGAGGTCGAGGTGGAATAAGAAACGATCACGAATCATGTACTCTCAAAGAACGAAGGATATATCAGGTCAGTCCCTAAGTTCGTGCGTATTTTACCTCATACCGCAAGGCAAAGATTAGGCAAGCTGAAAGAGCTCGGATGGGAGCTAATGCCGCATCCTCCATACTCTCCGGATATTGCACCTCGTGATTATCACCTTTTCCGTGGACTTCAATTCCATATGAGTAACAAGACCTACTCCTCAAAAGAAGCTATAAAAAGGGGTATCGAAGCGTATTTTGGCTCCAAGGACAAAACATTTTTTGAGCAGGGAATTAAAAGTTTGCCTAAACGTTGGGAAGACCTTGTAAGTAATAAAGGAAAATATATAATATTATTGATTAATAAATACTTTAAACATCTATTTTATTAACTTTAAAACCTCCTTTAAAAAACGCACGAACTTATGGACATATCTGATATTTCTGTCATGAAAAAGCTCCTCATAAAAAATATCTGTCATTCGGAGTCGGCTTAAAACAACATCAAGACGTACGCCACAAATAGGTGGAGAAGCTCGGTGAAACCTCCAAAAAGATTGTAAGCGCCAATTATATATTATATATATATATATAATCGGCTGAGTTTCAGCAAGAGCCTATACAAAAATTAACAGGGTCACAATATTGCTGTAACGCTTCAACTAATTCTCAAAGCACTTTTGCCACTCAGCAGTGGATAACTCCAAAACGAGCTGTTCATAGTCTTCTACAGCTTCCTCAGGCGTTGAAAAACGTTGGCCTCGTATTTTATTTTTGATGTTCAAAAAAACAAGAAGAAATCATCAGGTACTAAATCAAGGCTGTAAGGCTTGGTCATTCGTCCTTTTTTGAGTGCTCAAAAACTCTCTTGTGTGAGCCGGTATGTGAGAGAAAATTTCTGGCAAAGAATTGGTTGTGGACCAGTCAAAATTCACCGTTTTAAGTTTCTCTAGTGGTGCAGTTGCGACTTTACCAGATTTTTCGAAAAAACATCTGACAATTCGCTTTGAGGTGCGACTTCCGCGAACATCTATACTGCGGATTGCTGCTTTGATTTTACGTAAAAATGCATTGATCCAAAACTCGCTACCTGTTACTATGTCATAGACGCGCTTTGAACCAACGCGAGTGAATTTCTTCAACATTTCTTTACACCAATCCAACGAGAACAAATCTTCCTGACGATCAAATGTTCATGCAATATTGATTGTATACTGGCCCCACTAACGCCCAAGGATGCCTCTATCTTGCAATATGTCACATGACAATCTTGCGTTATCAACTGACGCTCAGCATCAATTGTTTCTGGCAGAACAACCGTTTTTGGACGGCCTTCACGAAATTCATCCCGCCAAGATCGGCGGTCACATTTGAACTCGTTGAACTAGCGTTTCACAGTGGCTAAGTGGGGTGCTTCAATACCAAAAGTCGAAGTAAGTTGATCAATTCACTCCTGCCTCGATAATCCACATTGAGAATCATAATAGATGATCACACGAAAAATTTCACGGGTTAATTCCAGCTTTTGGGCGAGATGAATTCTTGAACTCACTAAAAAAACGAATAAAGCTCGTAAGAGAAAACGGTACATGTAAGTTTATGCTAAAAATACCAAACTTTTCGGCACAAATATCGAATAACAACTCATCACACGAAGTATTGCAAAAGGGCGAAATATAGAAGGCAAGCCTCGTATTGCGTCCACACGCACATCTCACCATTTTGGACAAAGCAATCACTAAATTATGGCAAATATTTTAAAGTCAAAGTGTATTATAGTAGAGGGAGCCGTTCCTTCTGTCCATTTTTGGTTCAGCTGATCTCCAAATCCATATCATATCACAAATAAGTTTCATACCACTAAGGTTCGAAATATTTTTCACAGAATTTATTTATTTTCTTCTAATTTTCTTGCTCTATTAAACGCGCATTAAATCATCGATAATATCACCCAGTGGCGCAGTAATCAGGTCCAACGGGTTCTCCTCGCAGGCGGTCGCGTAGTGTTCGCACATCCCATGAGCGCCGTCCACTTCGGCTTGATAGTAAGAAAGGGGAAGATTTTCACTTGCAGATGTGGTCGGTCTGGAAATGGCAAAATCATGTTTTAGTATATTTTTTTATGTTTCATGTTTTTGAATATATATTTTTTTTTTAATTCAGATTAAAGTACTTACGAGAAAATTATATGAAGTAATGTTCCTAGAACGCCGTTCACCTCACCGAGAGCAGAGGAGTTCGTTTCACAAATCAAACGTAGGAGACAGGGTTCGCCGCTGTAGCCGATTCTGGAAATAAAAAATTAAAAAATTTAAGTAAAAACTCGGAAGCCAATTTAAGTTTCTGATAAGGAAATGTAAAAAAAGAACTTAATTCAATCTAATGAATGATTTTGGTTAGCTGTGAGTGGAGCAAAAACATCAGAAGTCGGAGAAAAAATACAGGATACAATCATCGGGTGACTGAAGGAGATTTAATAGAAGCCCCAGACATCTTATTGGGCGGTGTAAACAATATTTTTACCGGAAGATTTAATAGAAGCCCCAGACATCTTATTGGGCGGTGTAAACAAAGACGAAGTATTGGGTTTCAGAAAGCTGTATGCACAACAGGTGCCGCATTCCGCATTCGCTAACAATGGAACAAAAACACATTCGAATGCTACTTTCTCAGCAACATTTGGAGCGTTTTCGAAAAGATAAAGTGGATTTTGTGAATCGATTCATCACTATGGATGTGACTTGGGTCGATCACCATGATCCTAAATTAAAGCAAGAGGCTTAAGAGTTATGTCAGCCTAGTTCTTCGGCTCCGATTCGAAACGTATACATAAATCGGCCGAGAAAGTGTTAGCAACAGTTTTTTGGGATGCGAATAGAATTTTGTTTGTGGAATACTTGCAAACTTGTAAAACAAAAATTTCCGAATATTATCGTAATCTTTTAGACCAGCTAAGGAAAAAATTCGTGAAAAAATAGCCCGTTTGCAAAAGAAAAGAAGTTCTTTTTCATCAGGACAACGCACTGTGTCAAGAAGAGCATTTTGACAACGACTAAAATCCATGAATTAAAGTTCGAATTGTTGGAGCATCACCAGATTTAGCTCCTAGCGACTTCCATCTGTTTGCAGACCTAAAAAAATTCAGGCAAGAGCGCTTCAACTTTTGAACTTTTTTGAATAAAACACAAACGGTTTGAGTTTTTTAACTAATTTTTTTTTTATTATCGAGTTTGAACATATACATTTAAGTATGAAATTCGATTTCTTTTGCATGACCACCGCGTGCACGTTTTACGAAGTCCAATCGTTGAACCCAATTTTCGACCCTCTTTTGCATAAATTGGCCGAAATTCCAGCAATTTCGCGTTCAATATTGGCTCTGAGCTCACAAATCGTCGCCGGCTTGTTACTGTAGACCAATGACTTCACATAACCCGAAAACGGGACGGCTTGTTAAATGGACCGTAAAATGGCCGTAATGCTCTTAAAGTAGCAGCAACAGAACGATTATTTTCATAAAAAATTTGCACGAGTTGCAATCGTTGCTCAAGTGTGTAGCGTTCCATAATGAAATGTATACTAATGAAGTTTACAAATGACAAGCGAAAAATAAAAAAATATTGCGTCGTTCGCCCTCCCTATCGGAAAAAAGTTGAAGCGCACCTATTGAATAACCCTATATGTCATCACAACCATCTCTGAAACGTGTAAACAACTCATGAACTCTGGCACGAGATAGACAATCATAGTCGTGCACTTTTTCCATCAATTCAAATGTTTCGGTAACCGTCTTACCGATTTTAAAACAAAATTTGATATTAGCTCTTTGTTCCAAACTCATTTTTGGACCGATGACACAAACATACTGACACTTTAAACGCAATAACTTCGCTTCCACTGAGCCGAATGTCACCAAGATTTCACTGAAAGTTTGCTAGGGATGTAATTTCCAACGCACTAACTCATTAAAATGATGGCGCTTTTAAACACGTTTTTATGGCGCCAGTCTTGTTTGTTTTGGACTTCACCTTGTATGTCTGAAGTTCGCTAGATTAGCAGATGTCAAAACACTTCACTGACAAACTTTATATTCAAAATTCCTTTGAATTATTTAAAAAAAAATTAATAACATCAATGATTGGCTGCACTATTAAATTTTCCATAATATTTCATTATTAACCGCAACGAAACAAAATTGACCTGGAGCATAAACGGACCCTGTATATCGCAATTGTTGCGGGCACCACTAAACTACAAGCCAATGCGACGTGCACCATTAATTAGAGTATATTTACGCATGTTACTGATATTTTTTTTTTTTGCCGTACCCCGTTCTATTTTTGGCTAAGCCAGTGCGTCGAAGAAATATTTTTCACACCAAATATTTAATTGGCTATAATTATTAAATCTACGAAAAACTTATTTGATTTTTGGCTGGGTGTGTAAAATATTGGGAAAATAGTGGAATTTAAACCGTTCTGCGTAAATAAACAAAAAAATAAAATAAAAATAAGAAAAAATTTAAATTTAAATCGATGCGCATAGTTGACGCGCTGATCACTCGCACAGTGGATGCGCAGATAAAAAATTAAATAAAAAAAGCAAATTAAATTAAAAACTCTTAAATAAAAATAGCAAAAATAATACAAAAATAAAATAATAAAAAATGCAAATTAAATAAAAAAACCAATTTAAATTTAAAAAAGGAAAAATAAAAAAAATTAAATAAAAAAAGCAAATTAAATAAAAACAAATTAAATAAAAAATTAAATTAAAAAAACGAAAAAAAAACGAACGAACGAAAAAAACAAATTAAGTAAAAAAGGAAATTAAATAAAAAAGGAAATTAAATAAAAAAGGAAATTAAATAAAAACAGGAAATTAAATAAAAAATAAATAAATAAAAAAAAGGAAAAATTAAATAAAAACAAAAACAAATTAAATAAAAAAAGGAAAAATTAAATAAAAAACAAAATTAAATAAAAAAAGCAAATGAAAAAAAAACAAATTAAAAGAAAGTAAGAAAAGAAAGGGCCTTTGGTTGGGCACCTATTGCGGCGCGTCCCAGGTGGTGGATAGGGTACGCCACAGTTATCTTCTGTGGTTAAGTAGGTCATAGCCTTGGTGAAAGCCTACTCGCGAACCAGCCTAGTTCTCGTCAACCAACAACTATGACAGGGCGAACAACATGCTGTGCAGTGTTACTGCGGCGAAAAGCCACGCGTATTAGTAGGTCATGTCTCTGCTAATACGAATGGAATAAACATGGGCTCACGGGGAGAAGGCCACTTCATTATATCAAAGGCTACCAATCCAAGGTGGAACAGCACTCGCCGAGGGATGCATGACTTAGGGTGAGCTAAGTCGCTAGTATGCGGACTCTGGGGCACCTGTCGCACCCCAGTTTCAATTCGACTTACCACGGCATAGGGCTCTGGCGTGGCGAACCCCATTATTTCCCTACTTATATCCCAAGTCAGATAAAAAAAATTAAATAAAAAAGGAAAAATTTAATTAAAAACAAAAAAACAAATTAAATAAAAAAGCAAATTAAATTAAAAAAAAAAAAACAAATTAAATAAAAAAGCAAATCAAATAACAAAAAATAAATAAAAAAGGAAAAATTAAATAAAAAATCAAATTAAATTAAAAAATTTCAAATAAAAACAGCAAATTAAATAAAAAAAAAAATAAAACAAGGAAAAATCAAATAAAAAAACAAATTAAATAAAAAATAATAAAAAAAGAGAAATGAAAAAAAAAAAACAAATTAACTAAAAAAGCAAATTAAATTAAAAAAAAAACAATTCAAATAAAAAAAGCAAATTAAATTAAAAAAAACTAAAACAAGGAAAAATTAAATAAAAGAAAAACAAATTAAATAAAAAATAATAAAAAAAAGGAAAAATTAAATAAAAAAAAACAAATTAAATAAAAAAGTAAATTGAATAAAAAAAGCAAATTGAATAAAAAAAATGAAATTAAATAAAAAACATAAAAAAGGAAAACTTAAATAAAAAAACCAATTAAATAAAAAAACCAAATTAAAAAGAAAAAAACAAATTAAATAAAAAAACAAATTAAATTTAAAAAAAGGAAAATTAAATAAAAAATCAAATTAAGTAAAGAAAGAATAAATAAAAAACGGAAAAATTAAAAACAAAACAAGATAAAATAAAAAAAAAATAAATAAATAAAAAAGCACATTTAATTAACAAATAAATAAAAAAGGAAGTCATAAAAAAAAAATTAAATAAAAAACAGCAAATTAAATTAAAAAAAGTAAGAAAAGAATTGGAATTTAAACCGTTGCGCATAGTTGACGCCTTGATCACTCGCACAACGGATGAACAGATAAAAAAAATAAAAATATTTTTAAAATAAATAAAAAAAAAATTAAATAAAAAATACAATATAAGAAAAACTTATATATATTGTATATATATATATATAATTGGCGCGTACACCCTTTTTGGGTGTTTGGCCGAGCTCCTCTTCCTATTTGTGGTGTGCGTCTTGATGTTGTTCCACAAATGGAGGGACATACAGTTTCAAGCCGACTCCGAACGGCAGATATTTTTTATGAGGAGCTTTTTCATGGCAGAAATACATTCGGAGGTTTGCCATTGCCTGCCGAGGGGCGCCCGCTATTAAAAAAATGTTTTTCTTAGTTTTGGTGTTTTCACGGAGATTCGAACCGACGTTCTCTCTGTGAATTTCGAATGGTAGTCACCCACCAACCCATTCGGCTACGGCGGCCGCCTAAAACGTACTTCTACGTTATTTTTGAATGTTTTTGTTTTGCATTACTGACCTTTCAAATTTGTCCCTGAGTAGATGGTAAAAGTGCGTGCGCGTCAACAGAGAATCCAACTTGCTGCGCAACTGCCGTCGATGCGGCTCCTCTTTGCCATTACTCGTTGCATTCCCAGGGATCTTTGTTGTTGGCTTTATTGTAGTGGTTGTAGTTGTATTCGTGCAGTCGTCACAAAGTTCGCGTGCGGCCTCAGGTTGATTGAAGATATCATCGTAATCGATTCCTGTCTGAAATGAAAAGGCGAGAGAAAACTACATTTCGCAATCGGCCAAAAATTCAAACCAACTATCCGATTGTTGCTCCATCTAAGAGCATTTTAATGGCTTATGATTACTGGCTTACGCACCGCAATCGGAGGTATGCCCCAAGTATCGGGTAAATTGTAGTTCGCCTCGAAATTGTACGACAGGAAGACATCGCGATGCGGCAACTCGATTGGCACTGCAATGGCGAAAATCATCTGCATTCAGAGAAAACAGTTATTTGATGAGAAAGCATTACACTTTCGGCGCGCCGAATAGCCATTCAAACTTACACCCAAAACAGTATTATCCGGGAAAAATAGAGTAGCACCGCACAAGTTGCAACACCACAGTAAACAACAGAGTCCTGCGCGAAAGCCGAACATTTGTTTTGAAGCCATTTTGTAAGTGTAAAATATGATTACTCAGATTACAAGCACTTGCACGTCCGTCCACTGAAGCGACGGAACATCAACTAAATCCTCAAATAAACTTTTTTTGGGTACGCCAGCCATTTGCCACACACGTGGCGGAGTGCATGAGAATAAAAACCCACTTCACGCATTCTTTCATTGGTGAAAAGCGTTAAAAGCCAACTGCTGCCGCTAATTGGAAATGCCAACACATCAGATGCGTGCGTCGTATTAGAAATTTTCAGAAGTTTGTAATTTGCCATAGTAACCAGCTGCAACTTTGCAGACGACTGGATTTACAATGATTTTCTTTTCCGTCTTTTAATGGAAACTAACTTTAATTATGACTTACAAGGTATTTTCTTTTATTCTATTTTTTTTTCGTTTACGTTTCTATATCAATGTTAACCAACTATTTAAGAAGTAATATGGTTTTCTTCTGATTTACAAATAATAGTAGAATGAACAATAAAATTATGTTTTAATTATTATTATAAATAACTAAATTGATGAATAATAATTTGGCTGCGTCTCAAAGAAAGTATAACGAAAAACAAAACTGTTGGGATGTGCTTTTAGCATTGCTATTTGTAGCGAGTTCATTTTCATCTTTAGGTTAATGTACATTATTTTTGCTTTGCACGCCTGTGACAACCAAAGCGGGCACGTTCAAATGCACTCACGTTTGCTACCTATGCTGGCGCATTTTGCGCTCTTGCCAAGTGGCGAATTTTGTGTTTGCCGACTGCAACAAACGATTCAAATGCTGCGTTAGAGAAGCGCCCAGTGGCGACAATTCATGCAAGGCGCGGCTCTGAAAATAAAAATTGTTTATTCTTTCACTTTCTTCAGCAAGTAGATCTAACGCGCGTAAATACCTCGAACGGCACAAGTTTAGCCATCTTGAAGCGTTGCACCGCCTCGTGCATGCGCACAGCCTTTTCTTCGGCTTCGGCGGTGGTTGGTGGGAAACAATTCCAGAAATGTTTCAGCAATTCTGACAATGACAAATATAAATTACGCAAATCCTTTTCAAAGTCTTTCGGCACCAGCTCTATAATACAAAGTAATGAAAATTAGAAAATGTTTCACATATATACAGGGTGGGCCATATAGCGTTTGCTTTTTGAACCACCTATTTTTTTGAGAATGGTAACACAAATGACATGTCAAATGTGTTCATAATTTACTTAAAGGTTTGACATTTACGAAATGGGACGCTATACACTTGAACAAAATTGAGAAATATTGATAACCTATTTCCAAAGTGGTGAGTCTTTTTCTTCTTTTCTAATTTTCACATCGGTGGCTACGTCAATAAACACAATTGTAGAGAAGCAAATGCACAACGAGTCACTGTTTGGTGCGGATTTTGGTCTGGCGGCATCATCGGGGCATTTTTTTTTCGAAAATGAGCGAGGAGCCGCGGTTACAGTAAATGGCGAGTGTTACCGTGACATGCTCAGTTTTTGTTTCCAAAAATTGAAGAGGATGACATGGACGACATTTGGTTTCAACAGGACGGTGCAACTTGTCACACTGCCAAAGTTACACTCGAACTTTTGGCTACCGTTTTTGAATTCCGATATCAATTGGCCGCCTCGGAGCTGTGATTTAAGCCCGTTGGACTATTTTTTGTGGGGAGCCGTTAAGGACAAATGCTATGCGAACCATCCAGAGACGATTGATGCTTTAAAACACGAAATCGAAGTTGCCATTCATGAAATTGGGGCCCAAAAAATCGAAAATGTGCTTACAAATTTGGTTGATCGAATGGCCTACTATAAAGGCAGTCGTGGCAGTCATTTCAACGATATTATTTTTCATTCATAAATGACAATGTTCAATCTTCAAAATAAAAAAAAAGTTTTTTTTTTTTTATAGCCGATTCAAAAAGCAAATTTTACATGGCCCACCCTATACGTCTTTGATTGGCACTTACGGCCGACCGATTGCTCATGGAAGCCACGCATAAGTGCACCACCCGGACTCAATTCGCCCAGCGCATTGACCGCTGCCGTTGGGCTGACCAAAACTTTGTGCGGTGTGCGCTGCGTCCAAGTTTCCGTGGCACGCATTAGATGGTATTGAACTTCTTCCATGCGGCGTGGATCTTCATGCATGTCGTAGCCAGTGATTGGCAAAGGGCCGTGCAAATAACGTTCCTCTTTGGCTAGTGATAATTGTTGTGGCTTCTTAAATTTTTTGCTAGCATCAGCCTCGTCGGCTGCTTCTATTAAGGGATCACCAAGATCTTCATAGTGTATTTTTTCGATTATCCGATGGCGTTTGGCCGGCCTATCGGGACTAGCAGCAATTCCGTTGAGCGTGGCGCTATTCGTTGAATTTGCATCGCCACTATTAGACTTACCGTCTTTTGCATGTTTTGATTTTTCAGCACCACCATTTACAGCCGAGTGTTCATTGGCTTTTGGGTCTTTCATTTTAGCCGGTCCATTGGCAGTTGAAGTAGAGCTGCCAGCAACATCGGCGCAAGTCTTTAGCACCATTATTGAGTGCTGATTGAAACGCTTGATCATATTCTGATGCACTATGTTCCCACTATTTGAGACATTGCGGTCCCCAGCAACGCTACAGAAACCCTCCTCCAGTGGCACGTCCTCAAATTGCTTCAGATCGAGTAAAGGATCGCCTGCGCCTTGCTGAACAGCAGCTTTCAACGTTTGATCATCAATTTTGCCACATTCTGTAAATATATCTTTAGAGCCAGCTGTTATGCGATCACGATGAAAGTAGTGCGACTGAAAAAACTTTGTCCAGAATTCCGACTCTGTCAACTTCGCAGGCACATTTTCTTGATGCTTTCGTTTTACGGCGGGATAAGTTTTAAAAATACACAGAATTAT
The DNA here is from genome assembly GCA_037575425.1 of Anastrepha fraterculus. Lineage (NCBI taxonomy): Eukaryota > Metazoa > Arthropoda > Insecta > Diptera > Tephritidae > Anastrepha > Anastrepha fraterculus. Next base: position 44,329 of record JAYXIM010016847.1, read on the forward strand.
GTCGGGGGTTAAATTGTACTTCAACCCATTACAACCATCGGTTTGTGGTTTTATATCAGCAAGAAAGGCGCCAGATACACCTACAAATAAAGCAATTTACATAAATTACAGTTACAGCCATGAGTCACCCATAAGTTTACCAACCAATATCTTGTTTTTTGTTAATTTTCTTCATGGCATGCTCTTTGGCGTGTGTAGCCCAGAATTCTTCACTAGTGAGCACTTGCGTTATAACCAAATCCTTATACAGCTGCAAGAGATTAGGATTTTCGGAAAGTATACGATTCTTCTCCTCCAACTCTTTATCGACTTTGCGCTTAAAATTCGGCAGTAGTTGCTGCAATAACTCCTTCACCTTATCACGGTCTGCCAGCATCGCTTGCTGTCCATTACGATTGACAAAATGGAATGTGGAACTATTACCGTCATGCAACACAACTTGAAGCTGCACCTTCGGCTTGCCCTCAGGCGATATTTTCTGCACTGTTTTGAAAAACAGAAAAAAAATATTATACCTGCTCCCTAAATTATGACAATCATTACTTTTAATGTCAGCAAAGCGATGCGATACTGCAACAGTATCGCGATTTTCCGCCATCCATGCAAGGCGCTCATTCATTACGTATAGAGTGCCGTCGCCCTTTTTGTAGCGCACCTCACCCATTTGCAGCAACACATCCTCACTGCTGGTCGTCATGGTCCTCACTGCTACTCACACAATGTGAACGCGGAATTTCAAATGACCTCCCGCACAAAAAGATAATCAAACAGGCGTTAGGAAGATTGGGTTGCAATGTAGGTGAAATTCGTTGGCTATTAAATAACGAAAATTAAGTTATCAAATAAATTATAAAATTAATTTCATAATCTGCGGCAACAAAGCCCTCTACGGTTTAGGTCACTGTATACTCTGCCATAATATTTAGGTATTTAACACTTTTTTCTATATATTCCTTCATTTTCATGAACGGCATGTGCCCAACTATCAGCCCCATTGAAAAGTAATTCGGTCAGTTGTTTACTACGAACTATATTATTAAATTTTCGCACAAAGTAAAGAGCAACCAACCTTTTCTGGCCCCAACGTCGCCATTTGCAAAATTCCGCACCGCATCGAATTGTCATCTTGCTGTCAAACCGTCTACCAACAACTGCGTTACAAAAGACACAGGGTTGGCTTGCAAAACGAATACGAGGAATATTTCGAAGTACGAAACTTAAAATTAGTACCATAGTGGTTGCCTGAATTATTACCCACTGAATGTATTCCACTTGAATAGAGATATGGAAATCGAATACTTGCGTAACGCAATTATGAACTTTACTTTTAATTACATTATTTTTGGCGTAGCTTTTGAATTAGGTCTTTATTTGAGTGACTTTTATTTTGAACAGTGCGATGTAATTTGACCGAAGCAAAAAATTCATTTCCATGCAACCCTGCCTAAAGCTGCCAGACCAACGCGCCAATAGGATGCTACCATATTTGCATATTAGGGAAATCCTTATTGAAATGGAACCAACTTTATTTGAGGTGTTAAGGATAGTCAGAGGCCCGAAAAAATGATGATTTTCAATAATTTCAGCAATTGACTAGCTTTATTTCACAAAAATCAAAACATACCATAAATACATCACGTTTCGACTTGACTTTAGCAAAATTTCAAAACAAAAAAATTAATAATTGTAAACGTTATAGCTGTGTGTGTGGAGCCCGTTTCTCCAGAAGTCCCTTGCGCTGATCATCACAAGTCTTTGGAGATTCTAAAATCTATCAGGTAAGAGAAATTAGTTTATTAATAGATAATCCTGTGCTTGATCGAAGCTTTTTTTCAAAATTAACAATATAGCAGCCTCAGGAAATATTTTTCAGATTTTCGATAAAAAAAACCGACAATTAATTATTTAAAAAAAATCGAAATTTTTGAAAAAAAAAATCCTTTGATCAGGCGCAATTGTTCTATGTTTTTCAAAAGTAGTATAAATTTTATTGAAATCTGCCAAGCGGTTTTTAAGTTACAGTTATCACCACTTCAAAAAAACATAGTTTTGAAAAAAAACGCATTTCAAATTTTCCTATCGTGGCACGGGCCCGCCCTTTGTTAATTGTCAAATTTTCACGAAATATTTTTAAAATAGTATACTTTAGGAAAATGCAAAAGAAAAAAAATCCAATTTTTTGAAAATTCTGACTTCCGCTAACCCCTTAAAGTAATCATATTTGAACCAATAATGTTCGGTTCTCCGCATTTTTCATTTTATAATATACATCAAAAACATCTCAAAAGTTCACTGGTTACATTATTGTATGTTACAAAAGACGACTTTGAGTCTTGCAATTTTGGTCTATTTCTGAAATTAAAACTTTTCAGACATTTCAAAATGTAGCTTATTACAATGGTTCCTTTGCATCCGTTGCGGCAACGCATTTGCCTGACGTTACGTGTAAAGCGTACCGTGGTGCTATAATGAAAGTATTGCCGCATACATACATAGGTATAAACAAAAAAGCAACAGATGTTTTTGTCCTGAAAGCAAATATCATATTTCGTTATGTAAATTATAAAATATTTATTTCTTAACAAAAGAATTTACAATAATCTTGTAAGCTTAGGAAAGCTAGCAATCGTAGTCACCTCCAAGCTGGTCCATTTGAAAAGAACTCCCATTAACCAATTCATCAATCGGATGAACGTGAACTTCACACTTAGTTGCTCTTTACAGTTAACTGCTCTAATCGCTCTCCCAGCAGTCGACTCCCACTTGCATAGCAACTGCGAGCGATGCGTATGATGTTCGCTGTTAACTGCACTCGCTCTCCCCGCTGTCGACTCACATTTGCATAGTAACTGCAAGTGATGCGTATTGGCCTTTGGAGATGATCCAGCATGCTTGACTGAGCTTTGTGTGTGTTAGTGCAGTCGGGTGTCGTCGTGTCACACATACTTGTTGTCGGCTTTTGAATGATGAAAATCAAAAATTTTAGATATTAGCGTCAAGCACCCGACACGCACACATTTAAAGTTCTTGTCAACAATGCTTGACCGTGTCCAAAGGCCATATGATCTGTGGCGTTATCTGCACTGGCTCTCACAGCAGCCGACTCGCACTTGCATTGTAACCAGTGTTGCCAGAACATTTTCAGAAATAAAGCTAGATGGATAAAAAAAAAAGCTAAAAAAAGCTAAAAAAAAATCGAAAAAAGGCTAAAAAAAAA
>JAYXIM010016848.1:0-21672 GCA_037575425.1 Anastrepha fraterculus
CGGCTAAACGAAAACAAAAAAAGCTAAATCTAGCTTGAAAAAAGCTAAAATGGCAACACTGATTGTAACTGCACGGGATGCTTTAGAGTCGTGGGTATGTGTATGATGTTCGCTAGCAGAGAGCGTGTTCGTTTACGTATGTAGGTGACCAGCAGGTATTTCTGCTTGACTTGTATTAACAAGTTTTTGTTGGTGTGAATTATATTATTAATAAAAATATATTTTAATATAAATTCATAGACAGTGAGTGCGACCATAACTTCGAGATGGGTATGCACATTCACTTTTCAGGACAACTTAACCGAGTATTTTCTTTACTCTTTCAAGCTTTTATCGGAGAGATAAGGCTACATTTGATTTGACTCAATTCATTGAAAATCCATTTATTTTCTGCATTTAATTTGATATAATAAAAAAAACACCGTGGACTTAAATTTGCGCGATACAAACTTGTACTCCTTTAACCCTTTCGATCCGAACGTGACCTATGTGCCCTGGTATATGTTCGAGGATGCCTAGCCTGAAAATTAAGAGACTAAAATGGGTTTAGCTTATCCCATTTTGTAGTTTATGGTATTCTTAGCGGTATTTCCTTCCGTTATTTGATATTTAATGGTAAACACGTGCTCATAAGTTGAAAAAAGATAGCAAGTTTGGACGCGAATTCCGTAACTGACACTGTTTTTTTGCAATTATTCGTGGTTTTTGAGTTTTAAAACCAACCAAAAGTATAGTAATTTCTTGTGTTAGTGGTTTCGTTATGTACTGAGGTAAGTAAGTATTCGTTCTTTTGTTTATTTTAAAAATCCCAGTCCCAGTCAGTATTGAACATTCTTGGAAATTTATTAAAATGTAGGTACTGATATTATTTTTCATTTATAAACTCACGTTGTTTGTACAGACTCATAATGCCTAAAAAGCTTGATAAAGATGTCATTGCTAATATTTTGGAATCATCTAATGAGGATGACGACTTTTCAAACGATAGCAGTGATAATTATGAGCCTTCTTATAGTGAAGTTTCATCTGCTCATGAAAGAGATATGGATGATAGTAATGAGGAGAATGCAGAAAATATATTGGCAATAACACGTTCTACAGCTGATTCTGCAAATATTGCCACTATATGGTCTTCTCCCCGTGCGGAGTTTGTACCAATAAAAACAATTACTAGCTATCGACTTCCCGATATTGCTCTGAGAGAGAGAGAGCTTTGAGAGGACTGACAATCCTTACAATATATTTATGAAAGTTTTCCCTGAAAGCCTTTCAATGCGTATTACCCAGTACACGAACGAACGTATTGAGATAATGCGAAACTCAAACCCAGCGTATAAAAGAATAAAGCTAACAGATATTGGAGAAATTAAAATCGTTATTGGTTGCATGATAATTATGTCATATAACCATTTGCCATGTGTAAGACACTATTGGTCAAAACATAATTCTATGGGAAATGATGCAGTAAAATCGGCTATAACGTGGGTTAGATTTCAGTTACTATCATCGAAAATGTACTTTATTATTTATAATTGGCGTGTACACCCTCTTTGGGTGTTTGGCCGAGCTCCTCCTCCTATTTGTGGTGTGCGTCTTGATGTTGTTCCACAAATGGAGGGACCTACAGTTTTAAGCCGACTCCTAACGACAGATATTTTTATGAGGAGCTTTTTCATGGCAGAAATACACTAGGAGGTTTGCCATTGCCTACCGAGGGGCGACCGCTATTAGAAAAATGTTTTTATTAATTTTGGTGTTTTCACCGAGATTCGAACCGACGTTCTCTCTGTGAATTCCGAATGGTAGTCACGCACCAACCCATTCGGCTACGGCGGCCGAAAATGTACTTTGCTTCACCTGAAAAGCCTGAGGGAGCATCCAAACTTTATTACGTGGAAGATATGGTTGAGTGCCTAAAGCCTTGATTTGCAAGTCCACGGAACGAAAGTGCTTACCAAAGTATCGATGAAAGCATGACGAAATTCAAGGGACGCTCCTCTAAGAAACACTACTTACCATTGAAGCCCACTAAAAGTGGTATCAAAATGTGGAGAGAAGATGGAAATGTCGAAGGAACTCTAGGCGAGCGCGTGGTAAATCAGTTAGCTGCAACAATTCGAGGAACGGATGTGACTCTGTGTTTCAATCGGTTTTCACAAGTAGAGTCTATTAATTACGCAGTGTTAGGAACTATTATGTCGAATCGCAAAAAATTGCCAGTCATCAGCACAAAGCTAAACAGTGGTCAATGCGTTTTCCGAGAAAGCAACACTGGTATAATGTATGCTAAATGGCAAGATACCAAGGAAGTAGTAGCTGTAAGCAATTGTCACTCCTCTCAAATCTCCATAATAGAAAAGAAATTAAAAAATGATCAAAAAGTTAACGTGGACTGCCCCGAAATGATAAAATTTTACAGACAGATAATGGGGGAGAGTTGACCGAGCTGATCAAATTGCAGGGCAATATGAGTTGGATCGGTAGTCTAATAAATGGTGGAAAAAAGTTGTTTACCGATTGTTAAAGATGTCAGTAGGAAATTGTTGGGTAATCAGTTCGCAACTTTCACGGAAACAAAAACCACTTACAGGCTTTATGATAGAGCTGGCGGAACACATGATTGCTGAAGGAAAGGAAAGAGCAGCTGTTCAACGCAGTGGCACGTCAGGAAGAAAAAGGCAGCCAGCCGCAGGTCAGCTACCCATTCCAATTCCCAATCGAAGACGTTGCACAGGCTGTGCAGATAAAAAAAAACGAGAGGAGAACAAAAACGATTTGCGAAGAATGTCAGATTCCTCTCTGCAAAGATTGCTTCGCTCCGTACCATAAATAAAGACCAAACTTTTTTATGTTATCTAAATATATTGCTTTTGCATTATTTTCTATTATATTCTTTACCGAGACAATTATTGGATTTCAAATAAAATTAGTTTCATATAAAACCAAAGTGCAATTATATATGAGGGAACGGATCATGAAATACTAATCGGGATATATAAGTTCCATTCAAAAACACTAACGGGTCATATATATCCCAGCCCCTCCCACCACCCCTTTCTACCCGATATTAATATTAATTTATATTATATTCAATTATTTATTTTATTATAATAAAAAAAGTACTCGACTAAATGCTTTTAAATTAGTAAAATATGTTCAATAAATATAATTCAGTTTTCCTTAATTCATTTATGCTATGTAAAACCTTTTCCGGTTCAAAATTACATGAGTGCAGCCTCTGTGAAAATTGTTTTGACTTTAAAGCATTTGCACATCCAATACAATGCAGCGAATCATTTAAAATGTCACTATGTTGGGGTTTTTTATTCCAAATGTTCATAGTTCACATTTTACAAATTTTTTATTTCCTATTTCTCTTATATACGAAGATTCTTCATTGCTGAACCGATTTCAATGAACCATATTCTGTGGGGTGATTCACACATTGTGCAGATCCATAGGTAAAAACACTCTCTGGTTATAAAAAAATGTCCACAGCTGAGATCAGTTGAGTCCACAATGCTCTTTTATGTAACATGGTTGCGTAAAAAATAATTAAATTTCATAGAAAATCGTATAAAACAAGTATATTCGATGAAAGTCTGAAACATGCAAACAACTGCATTTGGAGATATTTTTATAATTCGAGCTTTCACAATGGGGATGGGAAAATATTCAACTACATGCGCAGATCTACAAAATTTTCTATCATTTTTTGATGAAAATATTCCCACTTAAAACAATAACCAAAAATTGTCTTCCTTTGAAATATCTGAAAGCACAATTCAACGCGTAATGCCCACCCTTTTCCCATAGTAAAAATGCAGTAAGATTTAGTTGTAGGCAACTTCGCCTATCTGTTTCGTTATTATTACTTTTTTTCGTCATTGATTTTTTTTGTCAATTTGTTTTCTGTGTTTTGGTGTTTTGTTTTTTTTCTTTCTTTTTTTTTTGTTTTTTTTTTCCATTTACTTGTTTTCTTATTACTAGTAACAAAGAATTAGGTAAATATCTAAGAGTAACTTGACTTAAAAACCAAATTTGAGATTTGAACTTAATTATTCTATGCTCACAATGCAGTGTCTTCGTTAAACCTTTAGCTGGTGATGCTACCAACCGCATTTGAACCGAAATACGGACCAGTTCCTCCAGATTTTGATGCTCTCGGTAAATGGACGGTGGGTAGCTCACACTAGTGAATAATTTGAATAAACTGAACACTGCAAAATGAGAAATGTTTGTGTCTCTTTGAGAGGGCCAAGGCTATCGGAACATTTCCGGAGGCGAAATGAGCGACGAATCTAAGCCGTAGGGTTGAGTGAATGCATGCGTGAGTGCATATCAGTTGGCGTGCCATGCGCTTGACGCTACAGAGAAGTTTGCACATCTCGCAGATCGCCAATTTGACGTGCCAATTGTACGAATGGCGATGTCGTAGCCATCGTTGTACAATTTTTCCAATAATTACAAAAATGTAAGTACATATAAAAGTTTAAAAATCACCCGAAGGCGATTTTTGGTTTTGCCACACTTAGAGTTACTGCCAACATGTTGCGAAAAGCATTAGTTCCTCAGCTATATGAGAACAGAATAGAGTTATTGGAGCCACCTGGGGCCACTCACACGCAATGAGTGTCTCCGAAGAGACACCCATTGCAGCGCAAGAAGCTCCAGAATGGTTCGCCAACTCTGCAATGCTGATCATATCGCCAAGCCGTGCAAATGCAACACACAAAATGTCAAGCAGCACTTCTATATGCAACGGAGGTTTTGTGCCACATTTCAGAGCGGGCAACATTGTCCAAAAGTCATCGTCATGGTAAGAATCCACTGGGTGCAGCTTTGCATTTACAGCAACTGATTTACGCAAACTGAGGTTGTCAAACAAGAGGAACAACACCGAAGCCTCGATCCAAGTGTTTACCAGACATCAGCATCCATATCTCAATTTGCAACAAATACAAAGATGTTCCAGTCAAATTCTCACTGAATGACAATTGAACCACTGTCACCAGCAGGCAAATGCAGCGGGTTTTCGAGCACTCATCTCCTCAGTCATCTTCATAAAGGGAACAAATCTCCTTCGGACCTCAACAACTCACACAATAAATCAAACTCTTTTCTTCAATCGAAAATTAATGACCACTTTCTATATGTCCCAGAGGTGAGACCTGTAGGTTCATATTGAGCCACTGGAATATCCGTATCATGGCTACTATAGAATGAGAACACTACAACTTTCCATTGAAAAAAAAACTTGATCATTGTACGAAATGTGAGATGAAGCGAATTGTCACCAATATTGTTGAAGTCTGGCTGGTTCGAATTGTGACTCGAATTACAATAATTCGTTTTGTTTAAAATCTGATTTCAATTATCTTCACGGGTTGAAGAAATATTGTTCGGCAATGAAGGAACTCCATTGCTGGCGTTCGTAGCCATCTGGAGCCGTGTTTGACACAGCGTGAACGCGCGTTTGCGGTTGGATGAAAGACGTATGTGAACCCAAGTTGCCTCCACTCTGTACACCTCTATTGGAAATAATAACGCATTTAAGTCAAAGCAATCAAAGCACCGCTAAAGTGCATAGAAAACTTTGCCCTTTCACGTAAAATTTCCAATAGTTTTGTAGGGGCAAAGAACAACTCAAACTCACAATAATTATTTCTGTGTATGTATATGTGAATTTATATACTAACACTAAGTCTAAATAGTTTTGTTGCTGCTGTTGCCGCTATTAACCAAATAACCAAAGCTGGACGCTGCTTATCTGCTTCGTTGGTGAGAGCGAAAGTTCTGCTTCAGTAATACGGTACCGGCGTAAGCTGCTCGGATTGAGACGTCACTAAGCTATGATGTCATTTTCCATTGGTTGGTGCTGTGTGTGTGTTGTGTGTGGTAGTCATCGTAAGTGGTTCGAGGAATGTCTGGTTAGGAAGGTGACGCAGTGCGATGTTGGTTATATTTATTGATCAGTCGCAGTTTTGCGCTTTCGACACTCTTCGAATGTGTGACCTCGGAAGTTACAATGTGTACAGCGTTTGGTACGTTTGGAACCACGCATTGGACCAGTTTGAACTTCCTCTGATTCCAAGTCATTGTGTTCGATAATACGGCCCTTCTCAAGTAATTCGCGGAACGTCTTAATGTCTTGGCGTAAAATATTCTTACGATACTTGATGTTCAGCAGACCATAGACCAAATCCAATTCGGTTTCCTCGTCGTGACGTCCCTCTGGCAGTTGTGCAAGTAAAGCGCGCTTCTGGCAGATGAACGTATCAATGGCAGCGCGGTCGTCTTGTTTGTTTTCAAAGATCTCCAAGTAAATCTGGTAGGCGGGTTTGGTGGGCGAGAAGTGATCGCGAATCAACGCAATGGCATCTCCCCAGGTTTTCGCTTCTTTGCGCACGCCTTGCCACCAAGTGGACGCCAGACCATAGAACAGTAAAGATAGCCCCTTAAGCGCATCTTCATCGCTGATCGACTCGATTTCTTTGTAGGTAGCAATGGAGGTGATGAACTCCTCGACAGCCTCATGGTCGCGCTGACCTCCAAACCGGCTGCTACAGTTGGTGAAGTTGCCCTTGGTTTGGATGGTAGCCGGAGCGGCACTACTGGCGCCTGCCACGGCGGCCAAACGTACCGACTCTATTAGTGCCTGAAGTTGTTCGGTGGTCATTTGCACGACGTTTTGTGCCATTTTGTTTGTTTGTTTGTTGTAGACGAGAAATTAAAGTGACACGCACACTAACCAAATAGTTGCTTGTTTGTTGTGGTTGTTGTTTTGAGTATTCACTTGAATGTTTGTTGTTGGTAGCAGCGAACAAAGCCAATTGATGATGGCGAATGTATTTTTGCTACAAATATTATTCACTAGCTGCGGTCGTAAGAGACTGAATTTGAATTTAAAGTCAACCGGCTTTTATAGTCACAGAAGCAGAGAGAAAATATAAATGTATGTGTTGAGTGCATTCGAGAAAAGCCGGCAGTGGTTGTGAGAAATGTTTATGTATGCGTTGCTCCCAAATTAGAGTATATGAATTTGCCGGTTAGAACAGCTGAGTGTACACTTTTATACAAATACACACGTACATACATACATACATGCATAAGTGCATATGCAATATACTTATTAAGTACTCTTTTGACACACAACACAATGTTAAAGACATACATACATACATATCCACATATTTGGCAGAGAAATAACTAAGTTACACCCAAACGCACTCAATTACGGGGGGCGTCATGTGCAAAAGCAACTAAAGTCAAATGGTTTCCTTTTTTTAGATTAAGGATAAAATTCTTGGAATCAAAGCAAATACAAAATTCTTGCTATGAAAATCAATTTCTACCAGTTGTGAAATAATCCATTGAACAATATGAAAAGAAAAAGAGCTCAGGCGTTGAGGAAAATACTGGACAAGGGGAACATAGTATTCCTTTTCCAAGAACAGACCTGGCCTTACTCTTAACTAAAACGCTAACTCTTTAGGATAGGCAGTTAGGGGGCATGCGGGTTGAGTGTAGAGGGTCGAGGTAAGAAGACCACCAATGTAGGAATACCATTAGCACTTTGGATCCACAGTGCTGCCGAAGGAGCTTAAATGATCTGTGATATCTTGGTTTGTAAAGAAAAATACATCAAGAAGTTTGGCGATGTACACAGACTGACAAGTTTGAGCAGCAAAGATAGCATAATAAACCTCTATCCAATGGACTTAGTCATAGGATGGGTATATGGATAGGTAATCCAAAAAACAGGTGTTTTCAAATGCAGGTGTAACCCAAAAACAGGTTTTATCTAATCTTTCATCGCTGGTTAATACATCTGTATGTATTTATGTGACCGGCAATTTCCGTGATTTCATATATGTATGTATGTGTGTATGTGGCTAGATATACATACATACATACATGCAATTACGTATATTTATGATACCCTGCAGGGAAAAATACTTGAGATACTAGAATAATACCCGCTAACTTTTCCGCTCAACCAGTTCCTGTTCCATCTTTTTTCCACAGTAAAAAGTGGTATTTTGCCCTATGAAATGCCAATTGTCCGGCTATGCATCAGCAAAATACCAGCTCAAATACTACTTCATAACGCATAGGCTGAAAAATCCCGGGCCTCACACATAGATCGCAATAGTTTCATTGCGTTCACCGCTTTTTCAGTTAGTACTGACCTTAAAAAGACAGCTGTTAAAATTTCGTGATATTCTATTCACTAGCTCGTGAGTTATTGCGCGAAGAGTAACGCTATTTTTAGTTATTTTCAAAATAATGAGTCAAAAAGAATTTCGTGTTTTAATTTTACACTGCTTCTTGATGTGGAGAAATATCATTCAAGCGAAGCAATGGCTTGAAAAGTGTTTTGGGGACTCCGCTTCATCAGAAACAATAACAAACCAACAATGGTTTGCTGCCTTCAAACTGGGTCGTAGAGACACCGATGATGTACACCAGAAAACATCAAAAAATCTACAAACTCGTTTTGAATGATGATGAAGTTTCGTGAGTTAGCTGACATCGTGAGGATATCAAAAGGACGGGTTGGCTTTGGTTTTAAATTGCATAAGCATTTGACTATGAGAAAGCTCTCTTCAAAGTACGTACCGCACTTGCTCACTTTCAAGACAACCCAACGTGTCACAAGTCAGTCACAACAATGGCAAAACTACATGAATTGAGCTTCGAATTGCTCCTACATCCACCGTATGCGCCCAGCGACTACTGGCTGTTCGCAGACCAAGAAGAAAAACTAGAAGCCTAAAAGAAATTTTACTCAAATTTTGAAACAAAAGATAAATAGTTTTACAAAAGTGGTTTAAAAATGTTAGAGCGGCGCTGGAATGATTGCGTTGTTTTTGATGGAAATTTCGTTGATGAATACAGCTAATTTTGAACAAAATAAAAAATGTTTTCCTTGTTAGGCCCAGGCCTTTTCGGCCTATGTTTAAATAGTAGCCAAAAAAAAAAAATCTATTTCTAAGACCAAAGCCATTCCATTTCAAAGATTTGCAATATTCTATTTCATATTGAAAGTATATACAGAATGTTTTGTTTTTGTGTCATTACATCAAACTTCTTTCAGGTACAGTAATTAGTAAACAATTTAAATGTTGGTTCAAACTTACACTTTAAGTAGATCCTAAAAAATAAAAAAAAATTAAAGAAAAGCTAATTAACTAATTTAATTTGAGGTATTCACTTTAGGAAAATAAATAAAATTAGTACTGTTGTGTGAGGACTTTTCTGCATTTACCGTTTTTTGAAATGCCATTGTCTTTTTTATTAAATTGAAATTTCAATCGGCATAAAGTAGTTTTAATTTTTAATTTATTTTACAAGTTCGCCTGTTCAGCTGACGTATTTTCCCCCCTCTACGGCGCAGCTGACTATTTTTTTTATTCTACTAAATGTCAATAATACACAAAAAAAATTTCAGCCGGTATTAAATGAGTTGTTAAAAATATTTTTTCGACACGTTTCGCAGCATCCCACGCACGTACCCACCGCTACTGGAGCAGCTGACGGTTGGTTTCGTCATCCATTGGATGGCGTCTGCCTTCAGTATTAAAATCAGTCGGCATGAAATGATAAGGTTGGTCAAAATGGCTATCGGACTATAAATATCTGAACTAGAATGTGTGCATATTAGATAGACTTTTTCTTACAGGGCACATGTACTATAATACATACATAAATATACATACATATATAAATTTTGAACTTAAGTCAGCAAGTAAGACCAAGGGTTGTGGTTTTTGCTTTGCTTCACTCTTTTTGGAGCGCACAACACAGAGAAGATCTCTGCATTAACGTTCTCTGCACAACATTTGCACGATTACATACATACGTACATATATGTGCATATATAGAGAGAAACTGATGATGACTAATACATTTCAATGCTGTAAACAAGTCATTTCACAAGCACTGAACCAGCGCGAGTTGGCAGAGCTTTTCGCTCCGTCCCCAAACGTACGAATAACACCCAGTCGCCTTTTGACTGTTGCACTGCCAGCTAATAATTCGTGGCATTCTCCTTTGAACTTTGTAATTTTCACAAAAATGTCGACTGGTCGCATGTCCGATGAGCAATTCGCAAAATTACTCGAGACAATACGCGCATTAGGTCCACAACACACCGAGCAGCAACAAAAACAGCCGATTGGCAAATCAAAGAGTAGTTTTAGCAATTGCAGTGTCAGTTTTTATGGCCAGCGGGACAATGATGCCGTCGAAGAGTTTATCAACGCAATTGAGACATACAAGGACATGGAAGATATCAGCGATCAAGATGCACTGAAAGGTTTGCCACTTCTCTTTCATGGCATTGCATCAACATGGTGGAAGGGTGTGCGTCGTGATGCCAAGTCATGGCAAGATGCTCTGACACTGCTGCGTGATCACTTTTCGCCTACGAAACCACCTTATCAAATATACGTGGAAATTTTTGAGTCAAAACAATCAGGCAACACACCGATTGACACTTTTGTGTGCCAGAAGCGTGCTCTGATAGCCAAACTGCCGGAGGGGCGGCACGATGTGGAAACTGAACTAGATTTTGTTTACGGTCTGTTGGACTCTAAATATCAGCAGCAAATACCACGGCATACGGTCAAAACATATCGGGAACTGCTGGAGAAAGGACGAAACGTGGAGCGACACAGCAGGAAACAGTGAAGCGGAACGTGCAGAGTGTGGGTGACCTAGTGCTGGTTGTGTTCAGTTGTGTTATTATAATAATAAAAGTGTACATACATACATATTGTATAAAGGATATATGTACATATGTATGTACATATGGATGTGTGTGTTTATATGCGTGCACACAAATCTGTGTAGATTTGTAAGTTTCTATTCTAGGTTTAATAAGTGGTTTATCGAATAAACAAACAATAAAAAAATGAATTGGGGCATCCCCAAATATTGAGACTTTTAGTTTGTAATTGTAGCTGAAAAATAAATAAATAATTTTGAAAGCAGTCACCGTCTATAATGCAGAGAACGTTAATGATTCATACGAGTATATCACCGAAGAGCGCCGCTCATCGTAATCGCTCGCTTTTTTTTTTTTGTTACTGCACTTAATTCGCTTTGATTCCACCTTTTTTTGTTTTTTATTTTCAATGCTCTCTGAGTCTGGTTCCTGACCTTCTCTCTGTATATGTATGCATGTGTGCACTTGTACGTATGTTGTGTGCTCAAAAAGGTATGGAGCAAAGCAAAAACCACACTGCCTTAAACTCGAAAATTAGATAAATGCCATTAGATTAGGGCGTGTGATTTTTTTTTATTTTTTGGACTTTGTTCCTAGCATTTGCCGATTAAAATTCATAAAATTATATGAAAAAGTCCATTAGAGCCATATTTGTAATATTTTTATATTGGCAGTATCAATAAATGCAGCAAAAAGAAGAGATGCCGTAACATGAATTCACCCTTGAAAGTATTTATTTATTCATTAATGTCTAAAAAAATTCAGAATAGAAATTGTTAAAAATATATATGTACAAGACACAAATTGAGTTTTAACAAAATGAATAATTATGAGACTAAAATAATAAAAATTTACGAAGTATTATTTTGATTTGTTACATAGAAAGTAATTTTTTTAATGGAAGTGGGATACCTGTTTGGTCCCAAAAAGGACAAAATCCAAAAAGGTGCACAGATAATTAAAATCAGACAACGTTCTAATGATTGGCGCAACTAAAACCAATGCGAAAAACCTTAAAACAACGAAAATTTCTACAAGGCACATTGAACTCTATTCTTCCCAAAAGAGCCGGGCAGTTGATTTTTCCATTAACGAGACCAAAGATAAGTGATACTGCCCGAAGAGTACCTCTGCCACTTAATGGAAGAAGACTAATCAGTCGGTAGCGAGATTCATGTGATGGTTTCGGGTCTGAGATTTGGGTGAATGGAGTGCAGGAACGCACAAAATTAATTTCTACCGAACAAAGGCCGAGTCTAATGTCTTAAGAGTACTCGTATATGGGTCAGTGAAGTGCGCAGAGTGATGTCTTACAAAAGCGAGCATAGCAAGGGAATTGGAAACGGCATAACTTAAGTGGGTGAAAAAATTGAGCCTTGAATCAAACAAACCACCTAAATTTTTCATCACATCAGACGATGCAAAATAACTATAATTAAAATGCTAAAAGGTATTAAAGGGGTTTTAAAGCGTAGAAAATGGTATTTCATGACATTTTTCAATACTAAGAAATAGACGATTCATAAGGCACCAGGAGAATAAATTACTCAGCGCAGACTGTATAGGGCGGCTGAATCACTAGAATTTCTCATTTCAGCATAAACTTTTAGATCAACGGCATAGAGAAGAAAATTAGTAAATGGAAAATTCGAACAAAACTCTTAAAATACTACCCTGAGGAACACCAGAGGTGGCGATGAACTGTTTTGAAGAAGCCCCATCGATAACTACAGGACTACAAAGAGGATCGAATCCAATCAAGGAAAGTCGCATGAAAACTGAGACATGCCAATTTAGTGACCAGAATCGTATGGGAGATTTTATCGAAGGCTTCAGAGAAGTCCATGTATGAATGTATATCGCGTCAATTTGGTAGCTATTCTGGAAACCGTAGCAGCCTTCAGAAAAGTCTGATAAGTTAGTTAATTTGGAAGTTGGTTTGTAATTCACAATATCGATCTGATTGTCGCTTTTGTAAATTGTAGTGACGTCGGCATCCAATCATCAGTAAATATTCCTAAGGATTTATTAAAATATTAGTTTGAGAGGTTGCAACATAGAGCGACAATTTTTAAGCAATGTTACAGGAGGACCGTCAACATCCGATTGAGAAAAGTTTTTAAGCTTTAACCATCCCTCAATGATATCATTATCTGGAACTAGTGACGCGCAGTGCACAAAGTTTCAGACGGGTTGCTTCCTGATATCCCCTCTACAACACCGACATAACGAGGTACAGATGCTTCCTGTAAAGGAGCACTACAAACTGCTCAGCAAACAGTTTCTGCTAGGGTGTTACCAGAGGTTTCAGCCTTGTAGACACCGGCTTGAGCCAGAACCGCTTACCAGGCACGTCAGGAGGAAGACCCCTCTTCAACCACACCGACGAGATACAGGACTAAACGAATCGACAGCTGCTGGACCGGACACATTTAGACAAACAATAAACGATATTCACCGGGAGACCGTCACCATCTTCTTAAGCTTCCGTCCCCCGAATGCCGTAGTCGGAGATTAACCACCACCCACAGCAGATGAAGTGCTCCAGCTACCCCGAGAGACCCGCGAGTGCATAACACCATAATAATCAAAGAAGACGAGTAGCGTGACTTTCACTTTTTACCGACTTTGACGTGGTTTTTAGGGTTTCGGCCCATGTGAATTGCGCCATTCAGAGTTGAATGCAAATCAAAGTGAATTTTTGTATAAAGATGTCGGATTGCACGATTACAGCATCCAACTGATTTTGCTCTTCTCTGTTCAGAAACAGATACCGAATTCGCCCTAAAAACCATAGTTTCCAACAGCACATTTGGAACAACTTTTTTTATATCTTTAAGTTTTTCTATGTTTGAGTTTGAACACAATATTGACCACAAACGTTTTAAGCGATTACTGAGAGCGGGTTAGTATTACCCTATCCAAAGCAAGTTAGTTACGACGGCCGCTACTGCTTACAGGGTGCCGCACTCGAAGTGTAACCAACTTCAGACCGCTCGCGCAGCTGATGCACGGACATCGGGCACGGGTTTATTTAACCGACGTTCATACGAGAATTTAAGTGATCGATTGGCCACCAGGAAACAGCCCCTGCCACAGGTAATGGTTTGGCTCGCTGTAACCGCAGATGGGTGCTCTCCAATCGTTTTCATCGAGCCCGGCGTCAAAGTAAATGCGAAATACTATCGGAAAAGTATTCTTGAGGTTGCTTTGAAGGCGTGGGCAGACAAAAATTGGCGGCAGATGGCAGACCATGGACGTTTCAACAGGACTCGGCACCGTCTCACAAAGCTCGAGTGAATGAAAGAATGGCTAAAAAACAACGTTTCCAACTTCTTAACGTCCACACAATGGCCCTCCAATTCACAAGACGGGAATACGATGGATTATTCTCTTTGGGCCATTTTGAAGAGCAAAGTCCGAATTAAGAGATTCACCAGTCCCGAGGCGCTAAAAAAAACCATTATCCGCGAGTGCGCCAAAATACCCGCTAGTCACATTCGGGCAGCTTTCGATTCGTTTCTGGACCGTCTCAGGGCCATAGTCAGAGCAAAAGGTGGTCATATCGGAGAAAAATAAATTGATTCTTAATTTTGTATTATTTTCACACATTTTTTGCTTTGAACTGAATAAAAGTAATTTACCAAACTAAATTTATGGCCTGTCTAATTGGATACACTTCGAGTGCTGGACCCTGTAATGATTGCCTGACTCTCGTTGAATATCTGCTTTAATTGCAGGTACTAAAATATAAATTAACAGAGTTTATTAAAGAAAAGTATGTGCTGCCTGCGAAACAGTTTGGATTTGGAAAATTTCACGATACCCCACACAAAATCCAGAGAATATGTAACCACGTAAAATCCAATCTCAAATAACAAAAAGTTGACAGCTTTAGTCCTCTTCGACCTCAAAAAAGCCTTTGACTCCGTTTGGCACAATGGGCTCATAATTAAACTCATAGCTTTAAAATTTCCTATCAAACTTATAAATATTGTTTCAAAGCTTTCTAAAAAATCGTTATATCTGCGTCTGTATAAGTAATGAATTTTCAGACCCAACGCAACTTCCAGCTGGTGTCCCTCAGGCATCAGTTATAGGACCTATCTTGTTCAATATTTATGTGTCTGACATTACTAAGTTCGACAACTGTCCTACATACGCCATGTACGCTGATGGTATCGCTATTTTTCATTCACACAAGTTTGCTTATGATTTAGTGAGTAAAATGCAAAGTGCGCTGAATCATGTCGCAAATTATTTTCACAGATGAAAATTAAAACTTAATTCTAATAATTAATACCTTTTTAGCCAACAGTCTAGTCAATTTGCCCAGTATAAATCACAATATTAATAGGCATAATATAAATTAGTCAAAAATCGTTAAATATTTGGGCGTCGTATTAGACAAAAAGCTAAATTTCCGTGACCACATTCACCACAAAAATAACAAATATAATATCGCAATTAAAATACTATCAGGCGGCGTAATCTAAGCTACCATTTAGTACTCGCATATAACTGTGCTCTTAGCTTTGACCACAGTACCAGATTAACCACTAAGTTCTTCTCACCTAAGTGCATTGGATAGAAGTTTAGAAGGCAGTCTAGTGCTGCTGTATATCATAGCGCTCCAAGTATGCGCAAACTTGTCAGTCTCTATACATCGCCAAACTTCTTGGTGTATTTTTCTTTACAAACCAAGATCATTTAAGCTCCTTCGGCCACACTGTAGATCCAAAGTGGGAGTCTAATGGTTTTCCTACATTGGTGGTCTTTCTGCCTCGATCCTCTACACTCAACCTCCATGCCTCCTAACTGCGTATACTAAGGAGTTATCGTTTTAGTTTAGAGTAAGGCCAGGTCTGTTCTTGGAAAAGGAATACTAAGTACGCCTTGTCCATTTTCCTCAACGCCTGAGCTCTTTTTCTTTTCATATTGTTCAATGGATTATTTCACAACTGGTAGAAATTAATTTTCATAGCAAGAATTTTGTATTTGCTTTGATTCCAAGAATTTTATATATAAACTGAAAAAAGCAGACCATCTGACCTTAGTAGCTTGTGCACATGTCGCCTCCCGTAATTGAGTGCGTTTGGGTGTAACTTAGTTATTTCTCTGCCAAATATGTCGATATGTATGTATATATGATGTCTTTAACATTGTGTTGTTTGTGAAAAGAGTACTTAATAAGTATATTGCATGTGCATTTATGCATGTATGTATGTAAGTACGTGTGTATTTGTATAAAAGTGAACACTCAGTTGTTCTAACCGGCAAATTCATATACTCTGATTTGGGAGCAACGCATACGTTAACATTTCTCACAACCACTGCCGGCTTTTCTCGAATGCACTCAACACATACATAGATATTTTCTCTCTGCTTCTGGGGCTATAAAAGCCGGTTGACTTCAAATTCAAATTCAGTCTCTTACGACCGCAGCTAGTGAATAATATTTGTAGCAAAAATACATTCGCCATCATCAATTGGCTTTGTTCGCTGCTACCAACAACAAACATTCAAGTGAATACTCAAAACAACAACCACAACAAACAAGCAACTATTTGGTTAGTGTGCGTGTCACTTTAATTTCTCGTCTACAACAAACAAACAAACAAAATGGCACAAAACGTCGTACAAATGACCACCGAACAACTTCAGGCACTAATTGAGTCGGTACGTTTGGCCGCCGTGGCAGGCGCCAGTAGTGCCGCTCCGGCTACCATCCAAACCAAGGGCAACTTCACCAACTGTAGCAGCCGGTTTGGAGGTCAGCGCGACCATGAGGCTGTCGAGGAGTTCATCACCTCCATTGCTACCTACAAAGAAATCGAGTCGATCAGCGACGAAGATGCGCTTAAGGGGCTATCTTTATTGTTCTATGGTCTGGCGTCCACTTGGTGGCAAGGCGTGCGCAAAGAAGCGAAAACCTGGGGAGATGCCATTGCGTTGATTCGCGATCATTTCTCGCCCACCAAACCCGCCTACCAGATATACTTGGAGATTTTTGAAAACAAACAAGACGACCGCGCTGCCATTGATACGTTCATCTGCCAGAAGCGCGCTTTACTTGCACAACTGCCAGAGGGACGTCACGACGAGAAAACCGAGTTGGATTTGGTCTATGGTCTGCTGAACATCAAGTATCGTAAGAATATTCTACGCCAAGACATTAAGACGTTCCGCGAATTACTTGAGAAGGGCCGTATTATCGAACACAATGACTTGGAATCAGAGGAAGTTCAAACTGGTCCAATGCGTGGTTCCAAACGTACCAAACGCTGTACCCATTGTAACTTCCGAGGTCACACATTCGAAGAGTGTCGAAAGCGCAAAACTTCGAACGATGAATAAATACAACCAACATCGCACTGCGTCACCTACCTAACCAGACATTCCTCGAACTACTTACGATGACTACCACACACACACAACACCAACCAATGGACCATGACATCATCACTTAGTGACGTCTCAATCCGAGCAGCTTACGCCGGTACCGTATTACTGAAGCAAAACTTTCGCTCTCACCAATGAAGCAGAGGAGCAGCGTCCAGCTTTGGTGATTTGGTTAATAGCGGCAACAGCAGCAACAAATCTATTTAGACTTAGTATTAGTATATAAATTCACTTATACATACATAGAAATAATTATTGTGAGTTTGAGTTGCTCTGTACCCCTACAAAACTTTTGGAAATTTTACGTGAAAGGGCAAAGTTTTCTATACACTTTAGCGGTGCTTTGATTGCTTTGTCTTAAATGCGTTATTATTTCCAATAGAGGTGTACGGAGTGGAGGCATCTTAGATTCACAAGCGTCTTTCATCCAACCGCAAACGCGAGTTCACGCTGTGTCAGACACGGCTCCAGATGGCTATGAACGCCAGCAATGGAGTTCCTTCATTGCCGAAAACAATATTTCTTCAACCCGTGAAGATAATTGAAATCAGATTTTAAACAAAACGAATTATTGTAATTCGAGTCACAATTCGAACCAGCCACACTTCAACAATATTGGTGACAATTTGCTTCATCTCACATTTCGTACAATGATCAAGTTTTTTTTTTTCAATGGAAAGTTGTAGTGTTCTCATTCTATAGTAGCCATGAGGTTGGAGACTTGTAAGCATACCATAGTAACTGGAATCTCTACGGATATTCCAGTGGCTCAATATGAACCTACAGGTCTCACCTCTGGGATATATAGAAAGTGGTCATTAATTTTCGGTTGAAGAAAACAGTTTGATTTATTGTGTGACTTGTTGAGGTACGAAGCAGATTGCTCCCTTTATGAAGATGGCTGAGGCGATAAGTGCTCGAAACACCGCTGCATTTGCCTGCTGGTGACAGTGGTTCAATTGTCATTCAGTGAGAATTTGACTGGAACATCTTTGTGTTTGTTGCAAATTGAGATATGCATGCTGATGTCTGGTAAGCATTTGGATCGAGGCTTCGGCGTTGTTCCTCTTGTTTGACCACCTCAGTTTGCGTAAATCAGTTGCTGCAAATGCAAAGCTGCACCCAGTAAATTCCTACCGTGACGATGACTTTTGGACAATGTTGCCCGCTCTCAAATGTGGCACAAAACCTCCGTTGCATATAGAAGTGCTGCTTGACATTTTGTGTGTTGCATTTGGACAGCTTGGCGATATGATCAGCATTGCAGAGTTGGCGAACCATTCTGGAGCTTCTTGCGCTGCAATGGGTGTCTCTTCGGAGACGCTCATTGCGTGTGAGTGGCACCTGGTGGCTCCAATAACTCTGTTCTGTTCTCATATAGCTGAGGAACTAATGCTTTTCGCAACATGTTGGCAGTAACTCTACGTGTGGCAAAACCAAAAATCGCCTTCGGGTGATTTTTAAACTTTTATATGTACTTACATTTTTGTAATTATTGGAAAAATTGTACAACGATGGCTACGACATCGCCATTCGTACAATTGGCACGCCAAATTGGCGATCTGCGGGAAGTGCAAACTTCTCTGTAGCGTCAAGCGTATGGCACGCCAACTGATATGCAGTAATGCATTCACTCAGCCCTACAGCTTAGATTCGTCGCTCATTTCGCCTCCGGAAATGTTCCGATAGTCTTGGCTCTCTCAAAGAGACACAGAAATTTCTCATTTTGCAGTGTTCAGTTTATTCAGATTATTCACTAGTGTGAGCTACCCACCGTCCATTTACCGAGAGCATCAAACTCTGGAGGAACTGGTCCGTATTTCGGTTCAAATGCGGTTGGTAGTATCACCAGCTAAAGGTTTAGCGAAGACACTGCACTTTGAGCATAGAAATTCAAGTTCAAATCTCAAATTTGGTTTTTAAGTCAAGTTACTTTTAGATATTTACCTAATTCTTTGTTGCTAGTAATAAGAAAAAACTAAAGAGAAAAAAGGTAAAAAAAAAATCAAAGAAAAAAGAAAACAAATTGACAAAAAAAATCAATGACGAAAAAAAATAATAATAACGAAACAGATAGGCGAAGTTGCCTACAACTAAATCTTACTGCATTTTTACTATGGGAAAAAGGGCGGGTATTGCGCGTTGAATTGTGCTTTCAGATATAATATTTGAAGGAAAGATGATTTTTGGTTATTGTTTTAAGTAGGAATATTTTCATTAAAAATTATTAGAAAGGTTTGTAGATCTGCATATCTAGTTGAACATTTTTCCATCCCGTTAAAATTCATTATTATTTTAACCTTCCTACGGTCTTCAAATATACTGACGCGGACGGACTTCGGGTCAAATTTGACCCAATACTATATTTTCAAGGTTTATACTTGGTTTTTGATTATTTTTACTGTTAGGTTTTTTTCCATTAAATGGGTATCTTAAATAAAAATGAAAATCCAAATATATTTATTCCATTATCATATTTTTTTATTAATGTATTTATGAAAATTTTTATTTTATTTTTATGTGAATAAAACAAACTTTAACAAAAACGTTTATTCCATAACATTTCATGAATAACGAAAACTTTAAATAAAAAATGTATTTAATAATGAAAGAAAAAAGAAATAAATTATTTCAGATAGTTTGTACACAAAGTAATAGTTTTAGAATGTTGTTTACATATATATTTATTACAAATGTCGCAAACTAATCCTGTTTCGTTATCAGTTTTTGGGCATAGTTGACATCGACTTCTTTTAGTTATTTTCTTTTCCGACGTGTTTCCAAATTGACCTGATGATGATGGTGCAACCAGTTGAGAATCCTTTCTTATTTTTTTGGCAATTTCAAGTGAAAAATGTGCTCGTGGTAAAGTTTGTCGCTTTTTTATATAGGGCGTTACGAGCTGCATACCAAGGTTTTCCTAGTAAAAACGGCGCTTTGTAAGACAGCCCTCTTTCCAGGTGTGGTTAGCGGATTTGAATAAAATGAAAGCGATATAAGCTGAAATGTCGATTATGTTACTAAACACTACTTGAGGCCACCGTTTTGTCATTCGTTTGCAAGTGTCCGCTTACAGCTTTGTCCAATGTGTCTACACCACCTTTACATTTATTGTAGTCCAGTATTATTTCTAGCTTTTTATCCCGACGATTACTAATTTTTGAATCATGGTGTATAGTGCTAAGTAGAATCACAGCTCTATTCTTCTTAGGTATGTACTAAACGAGAGTTGTTTGTTCGGTAAAAGCGAAGATTGATGAATTTAGTGGTCTTCTTTTTATGTTCACTAAGACTGGTGGTAGTTCGGGCTTGTTTTTGCGTATTGCTCCTACTATCGTAATACGTTTCTCCAATAATGTTTGTGCCAATTGATAAGACATGAAACAATTGTCGGTTGTGAGGTTATGTCCTTTTAGCCCTTCAATCAAATCAAGAACAACACGCATGCCTTGATTGCCTTGCCAGTGTAAGGTTGGATGTTCCAAACATAGCTCGTTGTTGAATCACAAAGTACCCAAAATTTGATTCCATACTTTGCAGGCTTTGCTGGCATGTACTGGCGGAATGAACATCTTCCTCTGAAAGCTACTAATTGTTCATCGATTGGATTGTAAAGCTTAGGTTCCGTTGGATTGTAAAGCTTAGGTAATATCTCAACCCATTGATTCTACAAATCACGTATAGGAACTAATTTATCCAACGATCTTCGTTCACTTCGAGTTTCCCTGTTGTCGAACCTAATCACTCCCGATATTTTTTTGAAAGTCTTCAAAGGCATAGTTGCAGCGAATATTGGTCTTCCGGTTTCAGGGTTCCAAAGACTTTCACAGCTTTCGTTATTTAATCGAAAAACGCCAGCTAATATTAGCAATCCAATAAATGCAAATAGTTCGATGTTTTCAATATCCAGCCATTCTTCACCGTATATTCGTTTTCCCTCAATGTTTGTGTAGGTCAATATCGTAGGTATTAAGAAGGAGTGCAAGGCCACTTTCCAGATTCTTGCAGCATTCCTATTTAGACAGAAAAAAGGGAAAAATCGTGGATTTTTTTGGTTCAATCTGTAAAGTCTCTATTCCAATAGCCATGCACCAACCCAATCGGTCGTATATGCAGGGTCCAGCACTCGAAGTGTAACCAATTCAAAAGGCCATAGATTTAGTTTGGAAAATTACTTTTATTCAATTCAAGGTAAAATATGTGTGAAAATAATACAAAATTAAGAATCAATTTACTTTTGCTCGATATGACCACATTTTGCTCTGACTATGGCCTTGAGACGGTCCAGAAACGAATCGCAAGCTGTCCGAAAGTGACTTGCAGTTATTTTGGCCCACTCGCGGTCAATGGCGTTTTTCAGCGCCTCGAGACTGGGGAATCTTTTAGTTGGGACCTTGGTCTTCAAAATGGTCCAAAGAGAATAATCCATCGTATTCGCGTCTGGTGATCCTGAGAGCCATTGTGTGGACGTTATGAAGTTTGGAGCGTTGAGTTTTAGGCATTCTTTCATTCACTCGAGCTTTGTGAGACGGTGAACG